>JAZEWU010000002.1:5972427-5993949 GCA_036362915.1 Geotria australis
CCACACAGAAAGGCACCCCGAGCCGAGATTCGAACCCGGGACCTTCTTGCTGTGAGGCGGAAGCGCTACCCACTACGCCACCGTGCCGCCCCCTTCAATAAACAGTTCAGAATAATCATCAAAAATTTCCCTAACTTAGGAGAGCCTCCGGATGTCTCTAGGTACTTGTTTTTCATAGGATTTTGCAATTCGTTATTTAATTCTTGATAAGTGGGAGGAAATTAGGGTACCCAGAGATAATCCACACACGGGGGGTAACACTCAAAGTCTCGCACCGATAGTGAAGAACCCATGGTTGTACTGCCATCTCTTTAACCACCTCGCAGCCCTATATTAATCTTTCCCTGTAGGTAATGTTAATTCGCAAATTTTTGTGAGCGTCTTGTTCCCAACCGTGTGAAAGCATGAGTTCATGTACTGATGTAGGTTTTTTACGGCTTGATGTATAAGAATTGCTCTCTATAGCTGTTCTCGATGCCTCCAACGTGGGAGGTGAAACGTCGCAAAGGAGAGAGAAGGAACACTTGACACGGCTTTCCCGAAAGAACGGCTATGGAGAGCCAATTCTCAGCATTTCATGTCCTGGTCAATTTTGGCTCCGGTCACCATCCTTTGCATAAACAAAGATCACCATTTGATAGGAACTTGGGAGTGGTTCTCTGTCGACTGGTTCTTGTCAGAGAAATGTAGAGTTCCTATCACGGTCCTCGGAATGTTAATGGAGAGAGTACTACCTCAATGCTTCTTAAGAGCTTGTTTAAAGTTAAAGATGCTTTCTTGACTACAGGTAAACAACAAAATACGACAAATGCAAGGCATGCATTCCTATTTGTTATTATGACTCATGACCCTTTTCTTTGAGTTAATATCGGTATAAATTGAGTAAACACGAAAAATATAGCAACATCCTTCATTTGTGCTATGTTTATATTAAACATCCCTGCTTTTAAATAACCTCAGCCTGGAACACACGGAGCCATTTGAGCCAAATTTCATATTGAAATAAATAAATAAAATTGCTTAGAAATATAAAGCACATCCTTTTTACCGAGCACTGGGAGGCAGTGTAATTTTGTATTTTTGTGTTAATGCTTGCGCACCTGGGCTGGATTGCAAGCGGAATGTTGCTTTTCGTATTTGCATCATGGCAAACCTTTTAAAATAAACAGGACTGACTACACACTAGCCAAGACAGATTGTCTCCATACTTTACTCGGACACTTCATTCAACGTTTGATTCAAGCAAATGGTCACGCGGCTTTTAAAACTCGCCCTTCTCTATTTTGGAAACGTGATCTGCTCACAGTAATTAAACTTGCCGGGGTATTTTATTTATATATCTCGCCTGTAGAAAAAATAAACAACTTTTGCATCATGAAAATAACATTAAAATACTAAACATGGCTTCAAAATACACAAACAAGCCCATATTTAATTGTCTCCAAGATAAAGTGGAAAAAATAATAATTTTGGTACTGTGAGCGTTAATGAAAGTAATTTAGGCCCTGCTTGGATGGGTAATGAAAGTTAATTTTAATTTGGAACTGACCCTGGTATTTGCTGTGTGCCGATGCCCCCTTTGGGAGACGTACTTTATTACTGCACCCGGCGAGGGGGCTGTGCGTGCGGGGGTGCGGGTTTTGGGGGATAAGGGATGGCGGTGGGGGGGGGGCTCCAGGCAGGGGAAATATTGGCTGGCTAATCCCACTCAAACAGACTGCTCGGCGCTGGCACACTCTCTGGTGCCCCCCGTTGGGAAGCGCTGGTTATTACCGCGCCGAGCGCCGTGCCGCTTGCTGCCAATATTGGCGGCATAATCCCGAGTAAACAGATGCGTTCGCCATCACTCTCCGCCTCCTTCTCTCCGGGGGATCTGTGATAATGTCAGGCCTCTTGATAAAACCCTTATTTGTATATTTTATATATTTGCCTGTATGTCTTTGCATTGCAATCTCCAACTTCCATTCAATCGTGCAACGAGCGAGGCTGTATTTATTTTCGTGCAAATAGATATGTTGGTATTTAGTTATTTATATAAAGGTGTTTTGTCTTAAGCCGTGCGCTTGGTCATTTTATATTGGATATTTTATTTTATGTTGCATAGTTTTTTGCATTTCAGCTTTACGGATATGGATTTTATTTCGTGGTCCGTTGTGTAATGATAGAATTTCCCTATTAAAAAAAACCCCTATATATTGTAAGCATTGTGTGCTCAGTTTTGTTATTTGATTTTCCACTTACACACAAACTCTTGAGCATGTGCTAAATTCTCTCAACGTGTAAAGTTTTATCTAGTTTAAGTTCCGTTCACATTACGTTATGCACCTCTGACTTAAACCCTCCACCGCTTTTAAACAAACTTGTTCTAAGACTTGCTCCTCAGAGCTGCTCTTTCGGGATAGCTGTGGCGAGCCTTTATCCTCTCTGCTTGTCCTTGTTCTTTGTGCAGAGCTGCTGAGGAAGTCTGCTGAACACACGCTGGTGGACATGGTGCAGCTGCTCTTTGCAAGGTAAACGAACGTGGGGGAATGAACGACGACTCGTCTACTAAGCGAGGCACTCTCGCTGCACACAAGCAGCGCGATGGTGGTAACTGGGCCATCAGTAGCACGTTTTCCGCTTGTTCTTGCAGAGGTTTGTGGTTGGAGTCCGGCACGGCTTGCCTCGGCAATCGCCACAGGTGTATTAACCGTAAACATTATATGTATACGACGTTTGCCCCACAGTGGACGTTCACGATCCATTGACTGCAACGGGTAGAGCATTGCGTGCCAACATCTTGGTCCAATTTTTCCACTTTTGAAGAAGCTTGTCTGCAAATTTTCAATTGGGATTACACATAGCACATTGCCCCCTACTTCCGACTGAAACGCGGCACTTTGTAATGATATCCTTGCGCTGTAAGAATGGCACGAATGTTATGGATGTGCCTCGTGGGCCTAAAGCCCCTTCTAGTTCTATGGTATCCATCATCTGGGGTATCGGAGTGAGACTATAGAGGAGTGAAGGATCGACCTGCCGTTGCATTGGGGTGACTTTCGGCAGTGGGTGTTGTCGATTATATGGACCGCATGCGTGGAGCAGTGCCGGCCCCACGTAAGCCCCTTAGCGCTCTATATTTCACGGTCATTGAGTGAAGGTGCCAATAATAATAATAAACAATTCGTATTACGCTAAATATTTTGTGAGTCGACAAATGTTCGGAGGCATGGAGCCCACCTCAGAAAATCTTGAAAAAATTACCAAATCTCTGCGGAATGCGTCCGATCTTGTCGATCTTGAAAGCTTATATCGGCACCCAACACGCACAGCAGGCATTATTGCTGGGCTGCATGGTGGGCGTTCAGACGAAAGCACGGCGAATCTATTGCCGTACTATACATCTGTGCTCCCACGTCTATGATTCCCACCTTTGCAAGTCCTCACTAACCAGCGTGGTGAAGTATGGTGGCACACACAGCATGGGCAGGCCGTCATCGAGCAGCAGATTGACAGAGCCCTCGGTGTTCACGAGCGAAGAAGGCAGCGGTGCGATGATTTGGGGCGAGCGGGTGCGTGGCCCTTACGTGGAGTGGAGGAAGGGGCAGCTGGGGCGCTCGAGGAGCCTTAGAACCAGGAGCCAGGGCTCCCTCATGTGTCCGTTCCGTGCAACTCCAGCCACTGTCAGCGTTGTTCATCGTTGTTCAGCGGCAAACGCGTGCCATTGTCTGCCTCCTCACTTATGGCCGAAGGCTTTGAATGCTATTTTTTTCGCATTTGCATATGGATTGGGAGTTAATGCAAGCCTAAAAGTAGTTTTCTAGCCACCCAAAGTGCAATTAAAAATACATAAAGGGGTGTTTCCATTCTGTGTCTGAATGGACATATCAAGGAGTGGCGGAGAGCAAGAGAGGCAGACAGATTATTGCCTATGGATTTTGGCATTAGAATGTGTTTACCTAATATAGTAAGTGCAATTGAATGCATTCATTTTTAATAAAGGATATTGAGATTGTCAATTTTGTTGTTGTTGGCAATAATGATGCCAAGCTTAGGAAAAATCATTAAAATAATGCATTTGCTTTTTAAATATTTTACATACAAATTTTCCTGGTTATAAATATTATCATTCGTATTATTTTTGTTTAATTTAACTTACATATTGAATTGTCCGTTGTCCATGTAAGTCTCTTCAATACGATCAACACAGAACAACTTTTGAAACGAAATTATGAACGGTGTTTCATTTGACTTTCAGAAAAATGTGTTGATTTGGAATGCGGACAAAAGAAACCGGCGAAATTAGCAAAGTTAAGCATTTTTAATCTTCACGTGCTATAACTATTTCCTAGAGAATACCATGAAATGTCCATCATGCTATTTATTATAACAACAATTATACTGGCTGTAACCTCTGTAAGACCTCTAATTGTATATCATTCATTTTTTTTGTAATTTTAGAACTTGCCCTTTGATATTACTTTTGAAATGTGGCACATTTGAGTCATGACATAGCCACACAAAGCCTAATATTACGCGTTATTGTCCCAGCGTCTTTAACATCCACTTGAAAGCGGCGCACCTGGATAATAATGTCCCACAGCATTACCAGCCAGTGTCAGGATCTAGACTATTAAACATATGAAAACTGGCTCAGTGGTACGTCTGCTAACCGCTAGGATATCCAACCTAATGGTTAGTATAGCTGGATAATCTTACAGTAAGACAATTATCCTGTAGACAGCGAGGAAGCTGCAAGTCACAGCCCGCTTGTCATTACGACAATTGCGGTGTCGAGGAGTGGCATCGCTTGCTAAAATTAAGCCCATATAGCACATTGCATTATCACCGTAAGAGATGAAATTGGAACAGCGTCTTGAAAACGGGGTTCCTTGTAATTTTCTGACACCCAGGTAAAAGACATGCCTGTGCTTTTTTGAGAGTTCAGATGAGGTTAAGGGGAGAGGTAGGCTTGTCGAAGGCAAATTGGAGTTGTAAAAATTCAGCTCATGCCGGGTCACACCACACCTTCACTGCGACTCAGCCAGGGTGCATGAGCACCGCGTTTGCGAGTGTGACCTAGTGGAAAACACGGGAGGTATTAATATTTGAGAGGCTTGTACGCAATTCAATAGATGCTCTCCACCTTGTAAATGGTCCAAAATAAACGATTAGGATTTCCATCGTCCTTTCACGCTAAGTGCTCCGTGGCACGTTTGGTTGGCAGTGCTCTTTACACTACTGATAACACGTTAGTTTTAATCACTTAGTAATAATGTTACATTTTATAACGCGCACAATCTTCCATAAATGTCGAACGTATTCGTTTGAAGAGAGAACGACTCAGAGGACTGAGGAAACCGCAGCGTGGCAGGAGAAAGGCAGCCATGTAGTTAGCTGGCGCCAACATTTTCCAGACACATCCTCATTTTGTTGGCCTTATGTGCGAATTGTGCTCAGTATTTTTAATAGCCTGGAGCGGTGTCTTTGTTTGAGCATTGGTGCGTTTAGTGCAAGTGAAGCCATAGCGCACGACAGCGCGATAGTATTGAGCATCTTAGCATTGTCGCTGTAAGCGGTGGGTTTAACTGGCATATTGCATGGAGATAGAGCCATGAAACCCATTTAGAGTACAAGAGCCTTCACCTCTAGCTTTGAGCCCTTGCATTGAAAGTGTTTTCGTCTGTTTCTAAACAGCGGAGCTGTCATAAAAATTCTTGTTTTGAGAACATGCAGCACGGGTTCTTTGGCATGTCATGGAAATATTAATATTTTATTTAAAGCCACCATGAGTTGTAATGCCACATTATACCATTTGGCTTCAATTATACTTGTGTGGATTGTAAAATAAAGAAAAACATTCCCATTAGGTTGTTTTTGGAAAGTCTTGTGTTCATTTTAAATGCATTTCCTTTAATTTGTATACTACACTAATTATAGGCCGTAGTTTTAAAAGCAGTCGTTTATTATGTGCCGTTTTCATCACAACAATATCAGTGGAAAGCATTGGCTGTCTTTACCCGATCGCTTTTAATGCTTGCAATAAATTACATACGTGAGCGTACACGAAGTGAAAACGAAACTGCCGCGCCGTATTTAATGCGTCGTCATGATCACAAACAAACCCATCTGCCGACAGCCCAGCAGCCACTGCTTCCCACCCAGTTCCGTGGCTGCACTGCATTGATGGCGCACGCGTTCTAAACCCCCCCCCCCCAGCTTGTTACACGCGGAAGAAAGGGTCGTGTAGTGGGGGGCGGTGGGCGAGGTGTGTGTGGGGGGGGGGCAAGCAGTCGACAAAGCCACAGGAACAGAAATAGCACATAATCATTATTCTGTGTGATCCCTCGGAACGTGCCAACAAAGCCATCAGCGGTGCAGCACGGGGCGGCCTAATTAAAAACACGGAGGTTTCCCGCGCGACGCGCGCACGCCCGGCAGCAGCTCGCGGCGACTCGTCATTTCCCACTGGCTCCGGAACGGCTCCTGTCGGCCAGCACCCCGAGCTTTAGTAGAGAAGCTGGCATTATGTAGTATTAGCTGCCGGCGCAGCGTGGGCCCACACGGCCGCATTAGAAATGATTAGTTCCTAGGTCGGCAGAAAGGCGCGGGGATTACGGGGAAGCAGTTCTGCGGCACAAGCAGGTTAGAGGCAAACACGGGGGCAAGATTGGGAAAAATCCTCTCCTGGAAATCCTTACATTTCAGCGGCAGAACCTCCACGTGTTGGCTGAATTAAAAACAAATCCTGCGTTATCCTGCATTGTATGCTTCAGGTTTAATGAGGAGATTTGAAGGCAATGGTGCAAAAGCTTTTGAAAAAATTCCTGCACTTAACCCTGGCCTGTGGCCCATGTTGCTGCTAGGCTCGAACATGAAAAAGTCAGACGCACTGCACCGTTATTTTGGTCATTACAGGCTGAAAGGGGATTGACAAGAACAACAGCCACGTCTTAAACTCAAACTTACCCAGTTAAATCGCTATTACATTACAAGTTGTAGTATTATGAGATTATATTTTTTCAGCCAAAAAGCATAAACATGTTCATTTCATTGCTGACAGTACGAGACATTTCACAAGGCCAGTGCAATTTACAGAAATGTATACGTTTGCTTCTAATTTATGTATAACTTTGTTAAACTAATATGGGAATTAAAGGTTTTGGTTTTTTGTTGAATGTGAAATCGGTTTAGCACCGCACGGTTACCATGACACGTTGTTTCCGATTGGAGCACCCTTTGGTTGTGTGCGAGAACGTCGCACATCTCTTTAATAATATCGCTTTTGTCGCTTCTGTTTTATATCTTTCAGGTTACCAGAGTTTAAGGAGGAAAGCAAGAGCTTCATTGTCACAAACATGAAAAAGGTATTTCAAAGCAGTGAATTAATTTCCATTACTGTTATTGTTATTTCTAGTTCCAGAGAATAATTTTTTGGTGGTTATCACATGTGCTGATTTTCTCAAAATATTTAGGGTGTACGTCACAGTTGTTGAATAACGATTAAACAATTCATGACCGGCTAATTTTTGAATGCGTTTTAGCTCCGCGTGAGCTTTGCAGGGATTTTCCGCTACCGCTTTAGTGGATTTCCGGGCCACAAGTGTGCAGCGGTTGAATTTCCTTTGGAACCCCGTTGCACATGGGACAGCAGATGCACCCGTGTCATTTTCACTTCCTGACAGCCCGTGGTTTTCTCGTCATCGCGACGCTGCCTCTGTCTTGGACGAATTCCTCACGCAGGGTTCATGACTGGGCCATGCCTCTCCTAATAATACCTTTCTAAAAATGCGGTCTTAACTTAAAACATATTTAACTCTGCCCTGTATTCATTACAAGGACCGCTCAACAATGCAAAAAAGGCAGTAACGTATAGGACACATTCCTGAATGTGTATCTGATTTGATGAATTAGAACCAGAAAACCAGCACATGACTTCAAAAATTAATTGGCATGGTTGAAATTTTTGGATTGCTGCAGTTGGATAGTTTTAATGCCCGCTTAGTCATTGATACATTCCTAACCGAGTTCATCAAGTTTGAAAAGTTATATCTGATTGTACCAATGACACGTAGTGATTCCCTCCCCCCAAAAATACTTGAGTATAATTCGACAGAAACGTGGAATACATTACTTTGAATTTATTTGCACCTTGCATTTGAGCCTTTGATTAAAGCAAGAAAAAATAATACTAATGTGCCAATAAACTCAACATATGTTCCCTACTGCTTCTGCTGTGGGATTACAGCAGTCATCTTAAGACTCAGGTCTCAACACCTATGCCAAAATCACTGGCACGCACTCATTACTGATTATTAACAACAAGAAGTTTGGTTTTCAAATTAAATGCAAAAACCTGGACTTTAAAGTCATATTAAAATTTAAATCCAGCTCAGTCAAATATAAAGTAGATTTAGTCTGTGGAATGTAGCGCCCCGAAGTTTGTCACTAGGGGTCACTCTAAGGCAGAGTGGATGGGGGATTTTCTTCCCGGCAAAGAGGGCTTACGGCTCCCCTTGGGCTGCTCGCTCATCAGCATAGCTTGCTGCTCCAAAACAGCAGCCAAGACCTGGTGTTGTAATTTAGCTCGCACAGATCCACGCGTGTACAGGATACTGACAAGGGGATACTGCATCAGGTAGCGGTAAAGGGTTTTGCCTGGGCTCTCCGCATGCACATTCGTGGTCATTTCTGATGGCTCCAAATGGCACAGGGGGGTTATGCGTGGGAACCGGCTGGCTGAGTGCCGCGGTGCTGGTGTTGCGGCGGCCTCCCGTTTCCACAGAGTGCTGTTTGGCGTTTATAGCAACGCCCGTGTTAGTGCCAGCCTCCGGAGTTTTGTAATACTCTGTGCCCGCTGCCATTGGAAAATGGGACGCAAGCCCATGTCGTCCAGTGGGATTCATTATCTTAATAAAATTTCACTCGATTTAGAAAAACAGGTCACCCTTGGGTTTTTTTTTCTGTCAGAATACCTCAGCCAGATGTAGTCGAAGATTGTATATCTCTTTTGTTAATGTGTCCTTGTTTACGTGAATGTTGAATTAAATTACGCTAGCACGGTTGTTGGAACTATTATTTAAAAACACTGGATGTATCGTAATGCTCCGAGTAAGTTTAACGTTTGACTGGGATCTGTTAGTAGTACAGCATACACTATTTGTCAGTGACTCATAGCATGTTTCAACGAAAAGGCATGCAGGTCTACAGTTTGCATTATCTCAAACCGTTGTTTGATAGATTATTGATAGATTATTTTCTTATAAATGCCAGTGGGCCAATTCTGCTTCATAGTTGGCATAGGAACATTTTAAATATTTTTTTTCAAATGTTAGTTTCTTTTCAACTTGTCAAGTTTACATTTAATTATGTCAGACAGTCACATTCTAAATTTGGCACAATGTAGCGACTCTAATTTTGATGATCTGCATTTCCAACCACACACCTTGGCAGGACAAATTAGTGTGTACTGCCCAAGACGTCCATCAAAGGTCATGCTTGGGAGCTTTTCCTTCATGGCTGATGACCAGGAAACCATGACCAGGCAAACAAACTTAAAAGAAGGCTCAAAATTCCCATTTGTGAATATCCCAGCTTCTGTGGTGCTGGGGGATGCACTTTTGCCCATTGGGTACATCCTTGCTCATCTCACAAGCCCAATAGGCATCCATGTAGGAGGTAGCATGCATTCGTATTAAGCTGTTGAATCAGCCTCTTGATCCTTTCGGTCGAGAATTTTGCAGTCAGGTATGTGAATGAAAACAAAGGTGTGTTCTTAGTGGTTAGGCACACTTGGTGGGGCAAATGACATTGAGTCAGTCAAGGACTCGCAGAGGTGTTGCCTGGGCATAACACACGGGATGATCGAAGGATAATCACTGTCAAATGTCACGAGGAGCCCGAGACACACCAATAACTATATTAGAGCTGTCAGGCGGCGTGCACTGACGCATATGCACATGCGGCGGGGATCCCGCCCTCTTAAATAGAGAATTAATGGAAATTATCGCATTGACGCTCGTGCAAAATGTGCAGGATTAGGCAGCATTATTTGTCATTTCCGTGAAGCGACACAGACTGGCTCGATTGATAGTTGGCCGCAGTAGGAATGTGCCACCCTTTTAGTCGGTCACAGGGTTGGATGGAACATCAAGGTGGTGTTTACGTGCTGATATGTTGCATAGTGCGTTGAGAACGAGGCATCAACGGTCCCCATGTAGGTGCATGGTAATTGATATTGCGCCATAGCAAGCGTAATACATTAAAATTGACTCCAGAACTTCTTCATAAACAGAGCTGCTGTTAATGCGATCAACTGCATTATCGATACAGTGCCTTTGCCACTGCGTAAAATACAGGAGTATTGCCAACTATTGGACAAAACAAACAGTCCTTTACTGAGGTTCTGTTTATGAATAACATTGGTAATGAAAGCCTTCGAGTTAATTGTCCTTTACTGCTTAGTGAGCACACGCAATGCAAACCCGTAGCAGCAGTAGCCTGTTGGCGCCGACATTCACCTTCCGTCAGAGTCGGTTTCCTTACCCCCCGTGTGTGTTGACTGGGTCTGTACCCGGAACCAGTCCCGTCTCGGCAGCGGCGTTTGTTGAGCCACCCACGTGAACGCTCGCATTAACTGTGGTCTGTAACCCAACACACTTCCCACCCCTCTGCTTTCTTTCTTGAGGCTTACACTGTGTTGTGGAAAAATAAACGAGTTCAGGTAAGAGGTGTCCTGAAGCTCTCTCCTAAAGCGTTTGAATTACATTAACATGGAGCCGTTAACAGCTTTCCATTCGGCACGAATGCCCGTTTAATCACCTAAAGCGTTTTCGTTTACTAAACTAAATGAGCATGCTTAAGGAACATAAACAGCATGGTGTGATAATAGAACACTGCTGAGTTGTTTTTTTTCGCTGGAAACGGGCCTTTTTACAAATTGGGTGGATGTAGTGGTCTCTATAGGCACACTTGCACGTTGTGGGGCAGTGTGAGCAGATGAGACAAATATTAAGACTTTGTGAGCCCAGCGCAGCCTGTGTCAGTGTTGTCAATAGTTGTGTTCGACCCTTTGTTTTCAAACTGATCCAAGAGTTACATGAGGAGATGATGGGTGTTTGCCTCTTGTTCAAGGTATGAGTTGTTCGTATCGGAGTTACACAGTTGTCAAGATTTGACTTTAGTTAGTGTTAATACTTGGAACATTGGAACTTTTCAGGTGTAGCCACAGTGTTTAGCTCAAACAAGCAAGTGCCTTTGTGTATATAAACACAAAGCTCCCCCTTATAGCCTTTACAGACTTAGGGCAAGTGCTGTTAGCGAGCGGCACCTATCAAGGCCAACACGGCACACGAGCGGGTGGGTGGCCAACATATACAAACCATCTTGGCAATACTGAAATATAGAATATACAGCAAACATATATAGCCTTATTTTTGTCTGGAGTAGGATTTTCCTTGCCACAGGGCACATACAGCTGCTCGGTCTATTGCTTCGGTCTGATCTCTTGGTAATCTTCCTGTTATTTAGTTGACACACACACACCGACAAATGGGCCCCAGCTCCAGTCAATCACCAGTGTCTCAGCCCGGCTCTTGGCTGCGTTTGTTTCTGACAGCCAGGCTGGATGCCCTTGGGGGTAATATGTGGGCGACTGGGGCGATGGGTGTTGCGAGTAATTTTAAATTAGCGTTAAAGTATTGTTGTGACACTTGAACGTGAATTACAGTGATCGTGTCCGTGGCACGACACTCCCCGCATGGCATGTTAGCCGTGTGTGTTTGAACACTTTGAAATGTGTTGTTACGTGTTGTTTTTTTAAATACGTATTGTTAGTTCTCATAAAAAAAAAATGTACGACCACTATTTATTATTAACAACTACTGGTGTTGGATTTATTTGTTTATGAAAATGATTGTGGTCTTCCTCACTGGTGAGTAGTTTACGAATAAGAAACAGTGTTTTGTTATTAACTGCTCGCCCGGACTAACGCGTGTGTGCTGTAACAGTATTGCTGTGTTCCCAGTCAGCTATCCAAAAGTTAATTGTAGTGTCCTAAAACTCTAAAGTAAGTTTGACAAAAGCATTTGTACGTATGGATTATCTAACACTTTTCAACGTGTAGCCAACACGTAACTGTCAGGGCAGATGGTCCTTTCAGCTTTAGTTTATGCTTCCCAAGTTCTGAGCAACCAGTTGATCAGTTCGATCAACTTAGTTGCTAAAATCTCATTCACATTGGAACACCTTTACAATAGTTAGTGCCTCCACCGCACTTGGTTATAGACGGCTCGGAGGAGATAATGCATAAACACCTTACATTTTCGGCGGGAAGCATTAGATGTACTTAGTTTTGTAAGCTGTGCGGCGGTTTTGTGACAGGCAATCGTCAAATGAGCCTTGCCCTGCCCTGTCCGAAACGCAGCTCAAGATGCGCGCGGGTGGCATGGTCGACCAAAAGTGGAAGAAGCAGAAGCGGTCTCCTCGTGCGTCGCGCCACGCGGCCGCAGCCGGCTCCACTGGGAAGCCGAGCGGTGGCAGCGGCAGCACTCAGCCTTCCGGACAACCCTGCGTCGATCCCAGGGCTCCGGAGCACCTGCAGGACTTGCCAAGCGACACCGGAATGGCGGCTGTGTCCGAACAGCCGGCCTCTGACTCCCCGAGCGAGCTCACCGCAGACCCCGCCTCGTTGCAAGAGTCCGGTACGAAAGGCGGCCGCCACGACGAGCCAGAAACGCGCGGCTCCGTTGATTTTCTGTTGTGTTCTTTAAAGGCAGGGTTTCCAGAACTCCCGTCCTCAACAGGGTCTTCTTCTTTCTCCGCTGATTCCGCCAAGCCCTTTCCCTTCTCTGGTTTTTCTGCATAGTAGATAGGGACAGTCGGAATCTCGTTCATCCTTCGTTGCGCGTCACTAATTAGATGACGAGGCATTTGGCTACCTTAAGAGAGTCATAGTTTGTTGTGTCGCAGGAGTCCCGTAAAGAGCTTGCAAGCTCACTGGGTATATTTTCTGCTGTAATAATAAACATCCATCCATCCATCACTACCGAATTGGGTCCCACTATCTGCGTTTACGGACCATATCCGTTCAAATAACGTATAAAATACGAGGTTTTTACCCTTACCGGCAATAAGAACACAGTGTTAAGAAGTTTAAACACTAAATGGACACCTTTTTGCAAAGGCTCCAGTGTGCAGGCAGCCACACATACCTGTCGCAAAACCATGCAAAGTAAATGCTATCGCAATGCATTGTCCTTCAAACTTATTGGCCAACTCCAGACGGCTTTCTCTGTAGCCTGGTCTGTGTTCAGCCAGTTTCCGCCACAAGGCAGATGCTCTCAGGACAAAGCAAAGATCACAGCATCTGTACAGGACGAGTAGTTAGCAGCAGGTTTTTCGTCGTGTTCTGGACAAAGTGGTTAGTGCCGAGTGTACGAATACCAATCTCTTCCAGTCATTTATACCTATTCCTCTCTCTCGCAGTTGCCGGGTTTCCCCGCTGCCCGTCGGACCCGTCGCTGACGTTCAGCGAGCAGACGTCCTCCCTGCCGGACACTCCGCTGTCCGAGGAGGCCGCGAGCCTGGCGATGGACAGCGGGCGGGGCGGCAGCGAGGACGCGTCGCGCGATGACCCTCCGCCGCCCTCCTCTCCCCGCCGCGGTCTCGGGGACGTGCTGGTCAGCGACCGCTGCCTGCTCGGCTCCACCGGAGACTCGGCCGCGGAGGACGATCATCACCGCCTTGGGGGCCACGCGGGGCCACAGGAGGGCAGCGAGGAGGACGGCCGAGGCCAGCGGCACGAGCAGCAGCGCCGACAGCAAGAGGCCGACGAGCAAGACGCATCCTCCGCGGATGTGAGTCTCGGTTAAAGGCTCCTGTAATACGGCTGCGGGAGAAGTATTCAATTGATCCAACCATCCATTTTCTAAGCCGCTTGTTCTGGCGAGGGTCGCGGCGGCAGCAGTCCAAGGAGAGTGGACCAGACATCCCTTGCCTCAGCAACAGATTCCAGCTCTTCCTGAGGGATTTCCAGGCGTTCCCAGGCCAGCAGAAGGATATTATCCCTCCAGCGTGTCCTGGGTCGGCCTCTAGGTCTCCGCCCAGTGGGCCGTGCCTGGGAGACTTCCCGGGGGAGCCTTCCAGGGGGCATCCTTTCTGTGTGGAGTTTGTGTGTTCTCCCCCTGTTCTGCGTGGGTTTCCTCCGGACTCTCCGGTTTCCTCCCACAACTTACAAAAATACTCATTAATTAATTGACCGATAACATCCTAATATATAGGAAGCAGTGTGTGGCAATATGGCGCTGGCAAACCGCCTGGCTGCCTCCTCCGCCTCTGTGCTTTCCGCGCGCCTCTGAGGTCGTTCTCTTGTCGAATGAGTACCTTTGACAATGAATATGTGCGCGTTATAAATGTAAATTATTACTATTATACTCGCGTTTCCTTGCACCAGCCCAACGTTTGTTTGCGTAAACTCTTTCTCCTGCAAGGTGTCCGAGCAATGCCCCGACGACCCAGCCGACAACTCGAGCAAGGGTCACTTCCTGTCTCGGGAGACGATACCCGAGGACTCGGCGGAGAGCCCCGAGTCGCCGTGCGAGCCGTCCGAGCCCCTCCGCGAGGGTCGCGACCTCGACTACGTGAACCCGCGCGGAGTCCGCTTCACCAACTTCTCCTCGCAGAGTGCGCCCAGCAAGGAGAATCATGCCGGTGCGATGGGCGTCCTGCACAGCCCGTTCATTTAGTGGGCCCGGGCAGTAACAAGGATCGATTTGAATCGATGAAACGGCAAATTGTTCCATGCCAAAAATTTACCCATAGCAAGTTAAATGGAGACAATGTTCTACGTCTGAACTTGTCACGCTCACATAACAATACTATTACATTTATAACGCGCACATATTAATTCAATGTCAAAGGTGTTCATTCGACGAGAGAACGACTCAGACGCGCGAGGAAAGCGCATAGAGGCGGAGGAGGCAGCCAGGCGGTTTGCCGCCGCCATATTGCCACACACTGCTTCCTATATATTATGATGTTATCGGTCAACTAATTAATGAGTGTTTTTTTTTAAGTTGTGGGAGGAAACCGGATAACCCGGAGGAAACCCACGCAGAACAGGGAGAGAACACACAAAATCCACACAGAACATTACAGCTTGTGCGAAGTGACATTTAAACTTGTACCGGGACTTAATATTTCTAATCTGACCACCCTCTTGCACGACAACTGCGATTCAAATTTGCATTCCATCTAAATGCAACCGCATGTTATTGCACGTTACATAAGGGGAGGAGAGTGTTAGGGATGAAGGTGAAATGGGAAGATTAGGGGGGACGGGAGGTGGGCCTGGGGCACACGGGAGATTGTAGCGTAAATAGCACTGTGGCACAGGCCAGAGTGAAAGAGGACAAGCGCAGGGGGATGAAACATCCGGAGCCTGATGAGTCCCGGGGGGGGTTGGGGCCCATTACCAGCTAGTCTCATGGACAGGCACAGCAGCATAAACGAACATCAGGGTAGTCCCAAAGACATCTGGTGCCCATCACCAGCGAGTCTTAGGGGCAGTGAGGGCAGCACTAATGAGTCACATGGCAGCTTCGGGAAGTCGGGGCCTACCACCAAATGAGTCCCAGCGACAACCAGAGCAGCTCACGCACGCTACCGTCGGCAAATAAAGGAACCTTGCTGCCCCTCCTGCCCCACCCGCCGCGTGAATGGCGATGCAGGCGGCGCAACCGTGCTGCTGCCCTACGGCCTGCCGTGCGTCCGGGAGCTCTTCCGCTTCCTGGTGTCGCTCACCAACCTGTACGATCGCCACAACTCGGACGTCATGGTCCACATGGGGCTGCAGCTGCTCACCGTTGCCATGGAGACGGCCCACGAGAGCGTGGCCCACTACGCCTCGCTGCTGGCGCTGGTGCAGGACGACCTGTGTCGCCACCTCATCCAGGTGAGAGTCGGGCGCGTGCAGGCAGTGCAATTCAATTCAACTTCATTGTCAATTCTGCCATATGTACAGGACATAGAGGATCGAAATTACGTTTCTCTCAGACCCCGGTGTTGGCATATACATGGACTGGAACACAACAACAAAGGTTACAAATACTAACAATTTTTATATTTACAAATTAAGCTAAGCTGGGGGTTGGGGGGGACAATAACAAGGCACAGATCTAGAACAAAAACTATAATTATAACAAATATAATGCAAATAGAACCAGACGCGCACCCCGGCACAAGGTGTCCTCCCGAACCGAGGTCGCTCGACGTGGATAATAACCAGGTGAAGAGCCGGGATATGTTTACGTGGTCCGTGGTTGCTCGGCAAAGGCCTGACATCCCAGAATGCCAAGCGGTCAAAAAACAAACAGGTGCGATTGAAGGTGTAATCAAATGAAGGTTCATACGTCTCTTGAATTGAGAAAGGCTGTTAGAAAAGAGATTCACTGGGAGGGAATTGAAGAGTTGAGCAGTGCGAGGAAAGACGTGACGCGCAAGATATGCTGGTTGACCATATAATGGATGGGGCGAAATGTACTGGTAGACACTCAATGCAGTGGATGTCTGTATGGCTGTGAACAATTGTCCTTTCTTACTAACAATTGTAATAATACCCTGAATTTATAATTAGTGATACTCGAGAATGCGTAGAAGCGGCCTGCGTTTGGACGCTTGGCCAATTCTGGCATGCGGGAGAAAATGGGAAAGTTCTAAAAAAAAACCTCGCGCGTTCAACAGGATAACACTCAAAGCTCCACACAGATAGATTCTAGAATCAATTGCTGTACTGCCACCTCAGACCAAATTAACACTTTATTATTAAATATTCTTTGTCTACTATGTTTCATAATCTCTCTTGCAAAGCAAATGATGGTAAACAGTTGCAGTAACAGCGAAGCACTTACGTTGATGCTTCTGCCATGAATGTCACCACTGTTCTAGTGTAAACTTGTACCCTATCAAGCCAAGGGCCTGCTGTTTACATTGAGCACCTTGTCCGCCAGAGAAAGGACATTTGTGAAACGCGTTGTCACGGCCACTCAAGGAGCACTTGAGAACTTCCCGAGACGGCACGGCGTCTGCTCTACGACAACTCGCCAACCGAAATGTCGCCATTGAATCCACAGCGAATGGAAACAAAAATAAATAAAGTGCGGCTGTGCAGTGTCCCGGCCACTTCGTGAAATTCAAATTACACTCTTTAAAGTTTCGAGCGCGTCATGCTTAAATTTAGTGTGAGCGGGACGGCTTTTTTGGCAGGCGGCCTTCCTTAATTCACCGAGGCGGTGACGGATCGGCGCTATCCAAGTAATTAGCTCATCCCTGGCAAGAACAGAGGCCCGGTTGTGCGAGTGTCCTTGTTGCAGCCCCCCACTCCACCCCCCACCCCCGCCCAGTACAAATGCAGCATCGCACTGCTCACAGCAGGTGTGTGGCCTCCGTGCCAAGAGTGGCGCGCACGCGCCCAACATTGCCACCAATGTTGGGCAAAGCCCACAGGGTGGATTACACCCGGCGGGGGGGGGAATAAGTGTGAGAACACTTGGGGCAAACTGCTCCCAGACCGACAAAACATTGCCCTCATTGTTTTAATGAATTAATTCGGTAATTGTGGACAGGAGATTAGCCGCGTTTTTAGTCTCAACAATTTTAAAGTGGCCTTGCCTGCGATGATACTGTGCGTCGCAGACGCTCGCCGTGTTTTCGCTTCTGGATGTTATCGCCGTACTTTTTAAGGTTTGTTATTCCCGTGGTTTCCTTTTAACCGTTGCCGGAATTTGGCATCGGTTGTCGAGCGTAGATCTCGCGGAAGAACTCGAGCCAAGTTGAGGGGGTGGGGGGAGCTCCCGGCAGCTACGGCGACAGGTGCCGTTCTCAGACAGGGTTCAAACCCGTGGGATCTCTCCCCTGGGACACCTGCTGGCAAGGGCTCGCAGCCAGTGCCTGCGGAACACCCTCTGCTGGCCTTACTCGGAGTGTATCGTCATCCCTATAAGTATTCTGCAATGTAGCAATGCATTGGTTTATTCATTCAGGTTTATTCTTGCGCTCAAAATAAACGCATTGTGTTGGGCAAATGTTATACGCCAATGTTTTGTTGGTTCATCGAGTGAACGGAATGTGCGCGACACAAACACGAATCGTAGACGATGCAGGTGAAATGACGAAAACGAGACCAAAAAGAATGGATTCTTGGATTTAATCGTGAACTAGAACAATGACAATTAGTAAAAACCCTGGGAGGGGGACGAATCACTGCATGTCCTCGAAATGTTATACACTTAGCTAACTAAGCCCTCATTAAATATGAGAACCGAAAAATGGAATTACATTTTTATATTAAAGCGCAATTTGCAATATTTGCACCATTAAGCACGGTTTTAAAAATTAAATATGACTCGCAAGGCTACACCAAAACGAAATTGATGTACAGTAATTGATTCTTTAGCACTCTTATGTTAACATTTCTAATTTATGTGAGCAAGGCCGTCCATGATGTTCTACATGTATTGGAATTCTGGGGATGGGATAAGGTTAAAGGCAAGCATATATTTGATCACGTAAGAGTAAAAAAAGGTAAATGTTAAAATATGATGCGGAAAAATCGGGCACACATCCCTTTCCAGTGCTGCAATTTAACGATCAAACATGTACAGACGCTTCACATTTCTGTGGAGATATTTCACTCGAAGCATGCAAGTGTGCCCCAGACATTTCCCAGATGACTCCAAACTAAACTTTACAGCGCTGAGAAGTTTCTGAGAGCATAAGGACGATAACGAAATGCGATTATATTGTTTTTCTGCGCCAAAGATCGTGCAAAAAGTGGGGTAAGTTGATAATCCCGGGCGAACGGTTGACATGGCGCTTGCAGTGCGCGTGTTCCGTTAATCTTTTAGCAATCCTAGCGTGCTGAATGAAAGCATGGGTATAAGCCGCGCGGTTCAGGTGCCGCCGCTGCTGTGAATTTTCCTCCAAGCGTGCTGACGGGAGCTGCTTATGCTGCGCGTGTGTTTGTCGTGCAGCTTCTGGGCATGGAGAGGCTGGGGCTGTTTGCAGCCTCCCTCCGGGTCTGCCTGCTCCTCTTCGAGAGCATGAGAGAGCATCTCAAGTTCCAGTTGGAGGTAAAGACCCATCGTTCCGCCCACCCACCCCATTGGCAAATTAAACGCAACCTCTGTCTTGTCTTGTGCCATGCCTGTTTGATTGCGTTCCTACAGCACGTTATTTTGGATGCAAAATGTCTAATAGTATTTCAGTTTTGTGACCTTGCAGAGTTCAAGAATAATGCATAGAACTGTGTAAAGAAATGGGAAACTCTTGTTTAACCATTACGTTTCTAGGAATCGACAAGAAGAAGTTTTGTGACCATCGGTCACATTTGTGTCTTTGTTTGTCTACTACGACAAAGTTCCCCGATATAGCTTTAACAGACTGTAGGGTTAAGTGCTGTTTTGTGACCCTCGGGTGAAAGGCGCTCTATAAATGCTATTATTATTTATTTATTAACGATCAACTATAAAGGCTGGAACAACCCATGAGGGGGTGGGTTGCTAGCACCACGCCGTATATCTATTAAACCACACTGACCACCGTGGTGATTTATGGGCGAATAGTTATTATTTAATGGACAGATTCCTTACGAACGAATCCTACAGCAACTCATGTCTACTTGTCCCTGCTGGATGACCATCACTAACAGGTTCTGAGAAAAGCATTTTAAAGTGTCTTCATAGCAATGATTTACATGAGAAGGGAGGAAATGACCTGTCGCGTACGGACGCGTAATCTCGCACAGCGCTCGGCTTCACGCCCCACAAATTAGTGCAACATATGTGCTGGAATGTGGGTGGAGGGGTTATTATTTAAAAAAAATAGTGACTGAAAATAAAACGTTGGTGTAGCCATATATGCCGTGTATATGATAACTGCAGGTAGAAGTAACCTGTCTTTTGTGGAAATAGCCAAGTGAAAGTGTGGAAATAGTTTTGTTGTTACTGTGCTCACGCACCACAGAGCTTACATGTAAAATAGCCGGGCGACTGGCTAAACGGGACCCTCCGCGTAACAAATCAAATAATCTAAACACCCATTGAGATCTCTATCACACAGGGCCGTATTACCCGGCTTTAGAGAACATTTTGCCGAAGCAGCTTCCACGGAACGGCTTCTGAGATCCCCTTTAAGTGCGAGTTCCCCGTCGGGTCACAGTGGACGCCGGTGCCACGTGCAGATGTACCTGAAGAAGCTGATGGACGTGATCACGTCGGAGAGCCCACGCCTGCCGTACGAGATGAAAGAGATGGCCCTGGAGGCGGTGGTGCAGCTCTGGCGCATCCCGGGCCTCGTCACAGAGCTCTACATAAACTACGACTGCGACTTCTATTGCTCCAACCTCTTTGAGGAGCTCACCAAACTCCTGTCCAAGGTAAGGCCTCCTGGTGTGTTCGGTGGCGGCCCTGTTCTCGAGATATCTCCAGTAAACAACGCCGGGGTCTGAGAGAAACGGTGTTTCTGTCCTCTGTATGTCCTGTGCATATGGCAGAATTGACAAATAAAGTTGAATTGAAATTGTTAGTGTGGAGCACTGCCGCCACATGGCTTCTGGGCATCTCCGCCATCGCTTGGCGAGGGTGAGTTGATTGAATAAATTGTGCCGTTGGTTTTTTTGTGCCTGCATTTGTTACGACTCGCTGAGTTGGTGAACCTAATTGTTTTTCTTTTGCTGGATAACAACACGGTATTATTGGAGAGGGGGCGTTTCAAGCAGGGCAGAGCATTGGTGCAGTAATTATCACACCGAACTGCGAAACTAGCAATCCGAGTTCATTTCCCACCCCTGGCTAAAATGGCAGTCCTAAAATCAATGTAATTAACATTTATTGTCCATCATTGTCATCAATAATCGCTTGCTTGGTGGCCCTGCCCACTGTCTTGCTATTCTGTAACAGCTGTACTTGTGGATATGTCTAATGGTCATCGTTTTGTTTTGCTCGTTTATTTTCAATGTCTACTATAGCCCCAGCATTTGACTTACACCTTTACTTGATCACAGCAGCTTAATTATGAAACATCCAAGACCACTGCTGTTTAACATGGACAGTTTGTCATGTCAAGGCAATAAAAACGTGACACTCGCGGCGTTTACGTGATCGCGCGTCACGTGCACGTGGTGACTCGCTGAGTGTTTTTGGCGGCGCACCTGCCACACGTGCTTTCGGCTTGGTGTAGAATGGGTTGTGCTCAGAACCGGCAGTGTTTAAAAAAAACCCACTCTTTATACTCGCGTTCCATTCCCCGCTTTGTTTACGAAGTGGTCAGCATGACCCTTGCAGATACAAGCTGATAAATGTATGAAACCAAATTAAATATGTGTATAAACATGCCAACTTTTTATTGCCAAGATGAAAAATTACAGTGGCCCACAGCTTGTAAATTTTATGACATGTTGTTTTTGTGCTATCCCCCTGAGCTTGCTGCTGTGTTTTTAGTCTGCTTCAGTTTGTCTGACGTCGCATTGTTTTCCTTGACCTCTCTTAG
>JAZEWU010000002.1:6001046-6027829 GCA_036362915.1 Geotria australis
ATGAATGAATGAATGTTAACGTGTCAATGTGGTGGTGTCACGAGAGGCAGTATATCACAAACCAGTTTCAATGCAAAACTATCTTCACACAGCCAGAGACATGCACAGCCTTGGTACGTATCTTAAAAGAGATTTTTGCTAATTGGGTTGCACCCATCTTTATCTTCTGAGGGTGTTAGATCCAAGAAATAGCAAGTGGGGGGTGAAAAAAAAAATCCACTTCACATTTGCAGGTCGCCTGGAAAGTAATAAGATTCCAGCAGGACTGGTCTTGGTGCTTATGGAGGACGATTTCAAGATGCCTTTTAAAGCGGACCGATAGCTTTTGTTTTGGCTTGTGGCATCAGAAAAAATCCTCAAGCTGCAGACCGTATCCGGCGAGACTATGGTTTCCTTTATGAATGTAATCTGCTTGTCAGTCGATGAGATTCTAAAGAATACGTGGATTAATTTTACGTCCATTATGCTCAGTAAACCCTTTTACGTTCACTTTTAATGGCAATATAATAATGTATGGTTTTCTGAAAGGTTCCTAACCATGATACAGCTTGGCAGAACATTGGGTTGTTTTATAATAAATAGTTATTTTATGCACGGAAATTTTTATCCTAAAATATATTTAAAGTTCACCAGTTTTTATTATTAACAATGCATTAATTTGGAAAAATAAATACACAGGCTTTAAATCAGTCGGGATCCAGCAACGCTATTCTGAGCGTGTATCAGGTCTAATCTGAGGATGCGTTAATAATAATAATAATTTCAATTTATATAGCGTTAAGCCTTCATTAACATAAGGAAGATGGTGGTGATCATGCTCAAACTCTCATATTTCATAGCCTCCCATGGCCCAATCACCCGGAATCCGACTCGTCTTGTCGTGTCTTGGAAGCTAACGAGAAATGGGCACCCCCATGCCAAGTAGGTTGTTATAGACTGCGCAGGGCTATATGGTGGGCAGTAGAGGGCAGTGCAGCAAAATCCATTCTTTTATTCCACACCTATGCACTCACCAACCAATGCCGTAAAGTATTGCCGAACAACCCCACGGAACCAATGCATGGGAAGTCACGTATTCAACAGTGATTTGATCAAGTGCTGTCGGTGTACTACACAGCAAATGTTAAGCCACAGTGACTTCGCCCACTGAGCCCCCCATCATCATTGCGTGCGTTCACCGCGCAAGACGAGTAGAGTGTTCACTCTGACGAGATGCTCGCCTGCCCTTACAGGTAATGAACGGGAACCCGTTTGTGAACAACGACGCGTGTTTCGCCCTGGCCTACGCGGTCATCATGCTCAACACTGACCAGCACAACCACAACGTCCGCAAGCAGAATGTGCCCATGACTCTGGAGGTAAGCCCATTGTTGCCGTGTAGTCGGTCGAGTTTCACTTGCACCTGCGTTGTTCATTTGTGTGCAATGCAGATCGTGGAACAGTGGTTAGTAACATGTGTACCGTCACACCAGTAGATACCAGTAGTAACCAGTGCTCGGATTTTGTTTATCCATGACAGTGGTGAGAGTGGCTCTTAACGGCTGCTCTTACGGGATAGCCGTGGCAAGTGCCTCTGCTCTGTCGTTCGCGAGATCTCGATTTGCACGTTGGAGGCATATTAAAGGCAGTAGAAACACTCGGTACGACTATTCCGAAAGAGCAGCTGTTATATGTCAAAACGTGAAAACCTGGATTAATACATTACAGAAGTGGCAATTGGTGTCAGAGCTTAGCATGGACCTCCGACGAGTCTCAGGTGTGCTGGTGTAACTGACGTCTCAACAGAGGAGGCACGGGCAGTTGGTGAAATCTCACCCTCATGTGTCATTACTGGTCTTAATCGATGCTTGCTAACAAAGTTTCGGTGGTGGTTATGGTTGAGTGCGTCTATTTATATATAATAAATAATAATAATAATTTTACATTTATAACGCGCACATATTCATTCAATGTCGAAGGTATTCATCGACGAGAGAACGACTCAGAGGCGCGAGGAAAGCGCAGAGAGGCGTAGGAGGCAGCTAGGCCGTTTGCCGGTGCCATATTGCCACACACTACTTCCTATATATTATGATGTTATCGGCCAGATAATTAATGAGTGTTTTTTTTTTACTTGTGGGAGGAAACCGGAGAACCCGGAGGAAACCCACGCAGAACAGGGGGAGAATACACAAACAAACGCCACACAGAAAGGCGCCAGAGCCGAGATTCGAACCCCGGACCTTCTTGCTGTGAGGCGCAGATGTTACCACTGCACCACCCTTAAAAGACCTGTTGATAGTGCACATATGGATGATTGTTTGATGGTTCCTATTGTACAGTGCGTGGAGACAAACTAGTGCCTTGGCAGCATCTGATTTATCCCAAAATACATCTGTTAATTCTATAGCGGCACATCATCAGTTAAGGGCTGATGTATTAGCGTCAGTGTGTTTATCCTTCCATCCCCAAGACGTTGATGGATGCCGTGGCTTCCTTTGTACCACCTGCACCAAACCCACGAACATTAAACATCTCGTCCCATTGATAAATGTTATGCCAACTCTCTATTTTTATGAAAAAAACATATATTTACTATAGAAACTTAACAGAACTCCGTAGCATATGTTTTCTCTTTTTTTGTATTTTTTTGGGCTCTGCTAGATTAACATTGTTTTTCTAGGCCGGGTCTAGTTTCTAGTTTAAGCATATTATTCCAGCAATGTTATTTGAACTGTCCACCTACAGTATGTTTCAGTGCGTGAAAACGCATTTTTATGATTGATTATTGTGTTAATGCATTTAGCTGTTTATGTTATAACAGTAAGATGAGTTCAAAATATAATTTATAATTTATGTTTTTGCTGGATCAGCCTTTTTTCTTATTTGTCACAATGTATAAAGGAACACTGCTTACTTTAAACACACCCAAATAATCCATGTATGTTACACGAATGAGTTTTGATTCGAGCTTAAGAGATGTGAGAATGAAAAATACCTTCATCGTAGAAAAAAAATATTACTACAGTTAACAAAACGAGAAGGATCTATCGTCTAAACAAATTACACGTTTTTTGTAAATACTGCTTTTAAGTGCCTTGCATTGCAGAAGATGTCGCGTGATTTCTTGCTCAAACGAGCCCAGTGCTTATCGATTTACAGATCTGAGCCAGTGGTGCAAATTCCACATTCATTTTGGGGGGCAGGCGTTGGTGATTTTGCTTTTATAGGACAATCATTTCCGACTTCTCCACGACGTGTGCTGTCTGTTTCATCGCTGTTGGGGGCCATGATGTGCCGAGTCAAACTCTTCCAACCAGGACTTGAACTCGCAACCTTCCGATTGCGAGCTGCTCACTCACCGGCTGTGCCACCAAGCCAGAGGATGGGCGAGCACGACCTATATTGCATCGCACTCTCACCAATGATTACAATTCACACATTAAATTGTCAACTTGATGGCAGTCCTGGCTTGCAAGAATTAGAGGCTGTTTGTTCAATAAATCGTTAACAGGTAGCTATCCCTAAAAATTGGCCCAAAAGCCACTGCTTTAATCTGATGGTGAGAGGCCAGCTCATTAAGATTAATCCTGGTCTCTGGAGCCACTTGGGGAGGCTGTGGTTGAGCTGTGTAAACTGTAGCGGGATAAAAACTTTATGGTCAGTAAACACAACGTGACAGATTAAACTGTCACCTTGAGCAATTTAAACAACGTGTCATGGCTTTCTTTTTTACAACATCTCAGAGCACTCCATTATTTACACAAGTCTGCTTTTTACTTTTGTGTTTATTTAAATTAGCTACATGTAAAGAAATGCAGATGTAATCTCAAAAGAAGTAAACGCTAAATTAAATTACGTTTGTTTTAAACATATTTCAAGTTTACAAAAAAATATAAAACGAATGCATTCAAGTGGAGCATGTCTTGTAGGTTTGCAGACCCTAATAGGCCTTACCTGCTAAATCCTGATCAATCCCAGAGTGCTGTTGGGAGATTAAAGATAGGCTCTGATTTTTGGTTACCTTGCTTGGAAACCATTGTGTTCCGTGATCCAGTGTTTGATGTAGTGGACGGTACTGTGGCAGGCATAATTTTTTTGCCACATGGATTATCAGGAATCCCTTTCAAGGCTGCGTTCACTTGTGTTC
The DNA here is from genome assembly GCA_036362915.1 of Geotria australis. Lineage (NCBI taxonomy): Eukaryota > Metazoa > Chordata > Hyperoartia > Petromyzontiformes > Geotriidae > Geotria > Geotria australis. The sequence continues at coordinate 6,005,176 of JAZEWU010000002.1, forward strand.
TACTTCAGCCCAAGAGAGCGGCTAGCGAGAAAGACGGGTGGGTCAAGTGGTAATCTTGCTTCATAGCGTGGAAACGAGGGTTCCCACCGCTCACCAGCCCACCCACCCACCGCGCAGGGGGCACTCAACTCGACATTCACATCTCCACTACCCACCCACCACCTTGAGAGTGTGGCGTCCGAGCAGGGCCCTGGTCTCTGTAGCCAAGTGCCAAGGTCCCATTGCCTGCTGGGCAGTTGGTGACGTTAGGCAGTCGCATTGAAAGCAGCCCTGGTGGAGGGCTTTCTTCTAATGCATGTCGGACGAGACAGCTGAGCGAAAGCATGTGTGGCCCCTGTTTCTGTGTTGTGGGTGGCATTGCCTATCTGCCCGCAGCTCGTGAGCAGGTCACAAGTTTATCTGCTGATGAATTTGATGGGTGCAAACAAAAAATGTCGTGGAAAAGGTTTGGCGTTCTGCTCCCCACTGTTGTTAGTCTGTCCAAGGTGATTTATAAGGACCGTCCTTCCAGTTTGTGCTGTAATAAATGTGTTGGTAATATGTATTGAGTGTACATATGTGTAAATTAGATGATCGAGTAAATGTGACATGTGAGTAAGCAGATGTTACATTTGAAAGCTGTTACACCCTTAAGTTAAGCTGTATTATATACTGAAGGCGTTGGTGCGTGAGAGTTTGCCGAGAATAGCGAATTTATTGTCATACTATTATCAGGTGCAAGAGACGGTGATGGGATTATTACTGTACTTATTGTGCAAATGGATTATCCATGCTAGTGTTGGTTCACTGTAAGAAAAATTGGGCAATTGCCTGAAAAATGCAAGAGTAAGGTAAAGGAACATCACAGCAATTATTATATATCGGGATTTTTGTATTATAAATGTGACGAAACCGATCTGCATGACCAATCGAATATTAATCAAGTCATGATAACCCCGCTCATTAATGTATTTCATGGTTGTTTTAAATACCAACACATCACCAGCCAGGATTAATCCACTGCTGGATGAATGCCTCTCCACAAACCAACCAACATTCACCGTGAAATGACAATCTGTACTTCCAGATTATAGGTGCTGGGGTAACATTGTGTGTCGGTCTTCTTATCCGGAAATCATTTACACTGTTGACAACTTAGCCTGAATTGTTGTCTATGCTTCTCATTACAGGAATTTAGGAAGAACCTGAAAGGAGTGAACGGGTCAAAAGACTTTGAGCAAGACATGCTGGAAGAAATATACAATGCTATCAGGTACTGGGAAATTTTTGTTTATAGAATTGCTCGTAAGAGTTGCTCTTTCGGGATAGCGTTTTTCCTCTTCTTCGCGACATGTCACCTTGCACTTTGGAGGCATCATCATGTTCTATAATTGGGCAGCGCTTACGAGCAATTCTCATACATCGAGCCATTTTTACTTTGTCTGGCTTTCACATGAAACACATGTCAACCTGCGTTTTAAGTGTATTTATGCATTCTGCATTAAGTTCTATCAACGAAATCCTAAAAATGTCTAATAAAGCACTTAGCTCGGCATGTTAAATTCGTTGTTTGTTTGTAATGTGCAAGAATGTAAGATAATTGCAGCACCGTTTTCATGGTGGCCATTAAACAAATGGAGCTTGGCTGAAGCAAAATATAAGCAGACGTAACTTAATTCGTGTTAATATTTCTCGACCCGACGATTTATAGAGTGACGCTGTGTTTTTAAACCGCTGAAGTGGGTGAGAGAATACAAAGCAAGTGATTTATAAGCAGCAGACCTAACATTTTAGAAACTCATAAATTAAGCCCTCTCGTGCTGCATAATATAGCCTATGCTATGTGATACAGCACAGCCAATGCAACGTTATGGAGTCGTAATGAAAGATTCAAATGTATGTACCACAAATTTCCCAGTCTGAGACTCTTGCTTTAATTTGACTTGCACTAATATTCCATCGTATACATTAATCCTTGCTGTAGGCAGATTTTTATTTTATTAACAGTGCTTTCGACCATTTCGAAAATTGGGTTTTTACATTTTGTTTATGCCCTGAAAATGTCCACTGATTAAGAGTGCGTCTGTTTGCTTGTAGAAACAGTTGCTGTAACCCAGACAGGTTTAACGCTAATTCTTTGTTTTCGAATTTTCTACGTGGGTTTTCGTGACCGTTATCATTCATAATAGGTTTATTTTGGGTTAGGTAAAATATGTGATAAACCCTCGTGCACTCAACTCAGCTAGTTAATATTAGGATCACGTGACTCAAACGTGCAAAATGTATTCCATCAGTATGTTGAGACGTAATCTCACAACATTTAAAGGGGTAACGACGCTTTGCTGGAGGTTACATCCAGCATCATCAGGTTTTTGGGAGGAGCTGGGATCTCGAGATACTGAGATAGATGTCTGACCGGGCATTTAACATGGCTGTCTGGGATCAAAGGGCTTTGATCTAACCACATTTAGTTATAACCACTAGCTCATAGCACTTGTAACTTAAGAATAACGTATAATTATAACATAATTATAACATAACCTATCGCAGCGGATGACTGAAAAAAACCTTTAAAGAAATTGCCTCAAAAACGGGATGCAATCTATGCTGCCCATTATCGGGTTTTGTTTATTAGTGAAAACACTCAAATTTCAAATGCGTTTTGCCCTTTTACTTTTTTCATATCAAAGACTTGTCACATCCATTCAGAACTCTTTATTATTATTTTTCAATAAAGTGTTTTTGGGTTAGATCCTGTAAAAGTAAAAGCGTAACTTTTACTTTTGTAAATCAAGACTGCACAATGAATGATATACAATTTGCATTTCCGCACGTTGTGGCGACGTAGCGCAGTAGGTCCACACAGGGGTGGATGTGTGAGTTGTAATCTTGGCTCTGTGGAGTGCTTCACGCCCCTCGTTAGAGGACTAAGCCATATGTTAACTGGGGACGAGACAGCAGAGTGATTACGATTAGCTCGTAGGGAGCGCTAGTGTCCCACGTCTGGTCGTTCCTGTGTCAACTCCACGTGGAGCACTTACAGATATGCATCTGTGTGTGGATGCTGGTAATTACACTGCAGCCCCACAGCAGTAAAGTGGTGTGACACTGAGCAGGTTGAATAGCACAGTGGTTCGGGTACCAGTGTGCATTTTACAGACGTTCCTGGATATGAATCCCACTTCTGTCTAGCAACGTAGGAATCCATTAGCACATTGGTCTAGCTTTTCTTTAAAATCGCCTGCAGTGTTCATGCGGAAGAACAGACCATTGTGTACATTGTACTGATATTGGTTTTCGCGTCTTGATGGATGAGAATTGCTTTGCACAGCCGGTCTTTTGGGATAGCCGTGTCGAGTGTTCCTTCCTTCTCGACGTTTCGCCTCCCTTGCTGGAGACATTCAGAAGCCAGATGATGCCTCCACTGTGCGATGTGAAACGTCGCCAGAGAGTGTAGGAAAGCTCGACACGGCTATCCAAAAAAAAAACAGCTATTGAGTGCAATTCTCATTGCGTTACAATATTTTGCGAGTAATTAATTTACTTCTGCGAACCAAAGGTCGCTAATAATCCAAGGTGCAAGTCCACATTGTGGGGTTAAACCCTACTCATCCGGTGTTTGGGCTGGTTGCTTTATGTGCACATGCATCATTGCCAGGCTTCTGCTAAAAGTCTATTTGGTGGTCCCTTACTTCATAAACCACCCCCCTACTTTAACTGACCGTGACAAGAGGAATGTGTGATTGGGTTGCTTGATGTTAAACGTGTGGGCAAGGATAGTGATTGGTTGTCTGGGATTTGGGGGCGGTCCGGGTTTAGCCATGATGTAACTGCACGGTGTTTAACCTTTTTATTTTGCACACCCCAATTTCTAAAGGCTTCTCATTAACGATTAATCAGATGTGCAAATTGTCTTTGTAGGGCAGTCTAGTTTGCACAATTGGTGGTGTTTGCATCATATCTATTTGCAAAGCTCTGCTTTGTAAGCCTCCTAAGGCTCAGCTCTGAGTTTTTAAAGCATTGTTTAACACAGCGTTAATCATCTGCTGCAAGTTGAATGGGTGGCAGTACCTTTGTAACTGTATTGGCACGGTATGTGTTTAGTGGTAGTAAAGTGATTATCGTGACTGCGAGGGTAACTGTGACTGCAGACCGGTCAGCCTAAATTGCCCTAATGTCTTTTGGCTGCAGATCGATATATTTTGGCCACCGCGCCTATTCTGACAGGACACCGACTTCACTAGGCGCTTACTAACAATATCAGCCCCAAAAGTCTGTTCCTGCTAAACACAAATCTTTTGTTGCAAGTGCTTGTCGGTAGGCCTGTGAGTCTACGCGGTAAAGCAATTGAGGTTCCTTTGTTTATTATGACCTGTGGCGCCTGCCGTGGGGTTGCTGGTCAGACGTGTTGGTGGGGGGTTGCTGTGCCTGTGCTCTGCAGGGGTCACCCAGTTTATCAGCAAAGCAGGTCCTGGCGTGGTCAGTCGCCCAACAGTCTACCAGCACCCCAGTTGGTTTTGGCAGACATTGGAATGGAAAATCAAACAAATATAACCGGGGTTGTTGAGTATTCATTTTTAGTTGCGTATTTGTTCAAATATAAATGTGACTGCAGATGTTTATTTACTTTCAGTTCTGTACTGTGACCGTGTGTCCTTATTGCAGGCTTTGAAGGGTTTTTTTTACAACGGTGAAAATAAATCTAAACAAAAGTGTTGGATTAAAAACACTACTACAGCCTTGCCGAGCATATTTTGAAAATTCTTAAATTATTCTATCCCTTTTTGTGGAAAACGCACTAGTGTTTGTTCTTGTTATTTACATCATTCGTTTTAAAGTGGTAAAATAAATCAAAAGCAAGACGTGTGCACTGCAACGGGCATCAGCGGTGATGTTTAAAACGTTGATGCTGCCCTTCAGAACGTTAAACCTGTTTGACAAAATGTTATAGGAACAGGGTTTAGCACTGGGCTTAACTCGAATCACTTGCAAATCAGTTAAGACTTTTGCATGACTCGGCTAGGAAGTTTGCTACAACATATAGTCATCTCGGTGCCGGGCAGATCGGTGTTTATATTGATTTTTTTTCTCTCCGTGCATTATAAGGGCAGGAGTGCTTCACCCTGCTCAGGAATCCTCCATCCTGTGCACACAGTTCAGAGCAGGGGCTGAGTTGGGGCAAGCTTTTAATCCAAAGTTAGGTCAACATGCACGAGTAGCTAATCTGGCATGAAGATTAATTGGCGTGATAAACGGTTTGCTTGACAGCCAATTTCAAGCTTTGAGGGTTAAAGTGATTGGGCGGGATTTTAAATAGCGCTGCAACTAAGTCACAATGAAGGTGCATTTTTAAAAGAAGAATAAGGGTTGTTGATTAGTACAGACACCTGCGAGTTGTGCAAATGCTTGCGATGCAGTGCTTTGGATGTGGGTTTGATAGAAATTCGCAAAGGTCACCACACACGTGATTCGCTGTCCTACAGTGCTAAGAGGTGGCCTGTGTAAAGTGGGTATAGCAAGCAGGTTTTTAAGCTTATCTATTTCACTTTTTGAGCGAGTTCTCCTTGTATGAATGTAAGATGCTTCGACGTACCCGCAATGGTATTTGACGAACGCGATTGAATGAAGGATAAACTGTTTCCGACCAGGTGAGAGCCCGTCCAGACTGAATGTCCTTTTCAGAAAGCAGACCTGGCTAGCATGTGTTATTCTTGAACGTCCAGCGTATTGATCGTATATTAAAAACGAAATAGTGAAATCCTTCAAAGGGAATAATGCATTTATTATCTTAAGACGTTTCAGCCGAGTGTGAAGAAACAAAACGAGAGCCACATGGCGGTCAGTTTTCTTGCCTGCGCTCGAGTACAGAGCCACAGTTGTGTGCTGCTGAAGCGGGCGGTTTGGTCAGGTGGACAGTAAGCGCGGTGCTTTAGCAGGAATCCTAGAATATCAACAGCAGCGCCCCGCACTTAAAACACTTTCACATGTCGGGCGTTTGCAGCCAGACAGCTGGAATTAACTCACGATGGACGGCCGCGTTATTTTTGGGATGTCACTTGCATTTGTTGTTGTTTGTTCTGCCGGGTTTTAGAAAAAAATATCGATTTGAAAGACATCTCTTTTTATGTTTTTAAGCAAATGCAATTGTACGTTAAGTCAGTTTAGTTATGTAGTTATCTATCGGCGGAAGTTAATATGTACGTTTTATCTTAGAATCGAAGTAATTACGGTCAAATCTAATATGCAAAATCAGGGATTAACACGCCACAAACCAGTTAGAAGATCAAAAAAAATTGACGGCTGCTTTATATATACACACACACACGCGCGCTTTGCTATAAATAACAGTTTCGGCGCCGAGCGCACTGCCGTGCAGTTTTGAGAGAAGCCGGGCGTCGCGGTAGCGAGAGAGCTCGGGCGTCGCCGGTGCCCGGGGGGGTTGAGTCGGGGGGCCGTGGGGAAGAGCCGGTACGCGCTAGCTCGCTCGCTCGCGTCTGCAACGAGGCACTCCTAGCGCCGAGTTCGAGGCGCCCGGTGCTCGGCCGTTGCCGCCACCGTGGCCGTGTCGTTGGCAGGAGGCTTGCTTTCTTTCCGAGTTCATGGAGGCACAGGATGTCCCAGAGCGAGCCCGAGGAGGGATCATTGCCTCGCGCCGTGCGGATCAGCCGAGGGATAATCTCACCGATGTGAAATAGAGCACTTTTTATTAAAACTTGATAAGAAGCATACATGCGTGCAGTAAGTCGAATGCGGGTTTTTTTTCTCCCTTTTTGAACTGAAAGTTCATGCAGTGTGTTTTTTTACGTGTTTTTATTTTAGCAATTTTTTACGTGCAGATTTTTTTAGCAGACAAAATCTAGTAGTATTTTTAATATAAACGCGCTTTGAAAATTATTTTATTAACGTGTTGCGAATTGTGCCTTATGTTAATTATGTTTTAAGCATATTTGAAATCTTTGAAAAAACTAAATAATATTCTCCTTTATGTGCGATATTATACAATTGTTTATATAATTCTAAATATAATGCAATTCAATTAATTTGTGTATGTAGTGTTACATTAATTTAACCTATTACTGAATGTTAATTTTATTACAGAGTAACTGTCTGTATTTATAACCGGTAAGAGCCAATAGACACCAGAAGTTTTTCAAAGATGACATTGCAGTGTAGAAATACACCAATGCATTCAACGCTATTTTAAATGTAACAAATTATTACTATATAGATGAAGAATTTATTTTTAAAAACACTTTGCAGTTTGTTATTTGTTAAATATTTGAATGATAAATGTTCCAATAGAACGATAATGTACAACCCTTTATCAATCTACTGCTGGATGAGAGCCTTTATATGTGTCAATCATCGCGGGTTATTTCACCATACTTCACCACGCTGATCAGTGAGGGTTGGTGAAATGGGGAGCCCAGGACCAGTTCTAATTTAAATCGCTATTGACGTTATCTCCGACCAGAAATTGACTTTCGAGCACAAGTTTCACTAGTTTCACCACTTTACCGCATACCAGTATAGGTGACAGATTTACATCGTGTGGTGCTTAAGAGTAAGATTTCTGTTGTAAAAAATACGTTATTACCAATGGTTATGTTTTTTAAGGGAGGAAGTCTTTGAATGTCGTATGGAAGAGAGCACTGGTTTCTGTGAAGTATTGGCGTGCGGTAATCAAACAGGCCTATGCGGCTGCTGTCCTTTGAGTGACCCCGGGCTGGCAAAGCCATTTGACACGGTGTTAAAGATAAAGAATATGAATCGTCTGACCTCTGAAGGGTCATCGTTCTGCGCCTAATTTGTCTCTGTTAGGACCGGCTCATACTAATGCGCCGCGCTGTGACTGGTGCCAAAAATCTAATCTGCGTTAGTTGGAATTGACCGGCGCTCAGCGACACTCGGGAGAAGCGTCACGACGTTCAGCTCGCATTCGGCACAGAAGTGGCCTTTTCAGCGGCTCTCTCGCCACGCCCGACGTGGCGCTCTCGCTTCTCCGCCAGGCTCGGCGGCTCCGCTGGGCCGATAGGGGCATCGTAAGAGCATGGAGATTGATGGCACTCTACCCCCCTCAGCTAAAATGGTGCCCCATCTCCAGTGCCTGCTACTTGCCGTCTCTCGCTATCAGCGCTTGGCTTTTGGGGCCACTCGGAGCAGATAATTGCTGAAGGGGCATGTCCAGGGATACTCGAGTGTGGTCTCTACTCTGTCACGGGCCTGGGCTGTTACCGGCTGCACGGAAGGCCTCCCCTGACATTTGTTATCAGCCAAATCTGTTATTCCTAGAATTAGAAGGAATTATAAAAGTATCCAAAACACTTGTTAGGGGATTAAAACATTTGTGAAGTCTGTTTGGTTGTGCGAGATTTTTGACAGATGGTCTTTTAGTTGGAGATGTTTATTGCTAAGGTGTTAGTTTGTTAATCCTGAACAAACATATCCTTCAAGAAGGGATTGACTTTTTCATCTGAGAAGAAACATTACATCTGTAGACTTACAGAAGTGTAAAGGAAACGTTGTACTCTGTTCATTGCGTCAGCCTTATGCAAATATACACACACCCTTTGTAACTGTACATTAAAGTTTAAATGAAGAACCTTTGGCCAATTAAGGAAAAGCATTCTCCTCATTCTTAAAACAACATCTGCAGAAGTTCCTCATGTTCCGTAAAATGTAAAATAGAGCACATACATTTTGTGCTCAAATATAACTATTACCTGTTTCCTAGAGATTTTCTGCCATTGGATATACAGTACTCTTATTTTTTTTTGCCTGCCTGTGCTGTACTTGTTTTAGATACAAAATATGTTGCAAATATTATAACGTATGAGTAGTTCATTCATTTATATTAGTCACAACACATTGGACACAACCTGACATAAGAAGTATTTAAAGCTAGTAGTTATTGCTGCAATGATCTTGTCATATCTCAACCGCAAAGCAACGATTGGCTTGGGTAGTGCTTGGATAGGTGATTAGAGTGCACACCAGGCTGTGGGGGCTCCATTGTGGGCAGCAAAGCACTGCACCAAAATCCCTGGTTGCAGTGTACTTTTATGCTCCCCTGTCCATGCTCCCTCGTTTACCAATCTGCACTGACCAGCGTGGTGAAGTAATGGTGAATTAACTCTGCGCGGTACGTAGAGAGCCTTTTTGTCGATCCACTGCTGGATGAGCGCATCTCCAGGCCGTGCAGTTTGCGGAGGTTATTTATGTGGGGAATAATGAAGACAGACTTAAGTCCTTGTGTCTGTTGTGTTTCAGCAGCAAGCTGCATTGCACTGGAATAGTTTGTAATGAGCCGTTGGTAGAGGCATTGTCGAGACGCAGACTGAGGCATTTGGTTTGCGCGTCGGTCTCCCCTAGCCCCTGGACCGCCTGGCGTGCCCCGTGTACTGCAGGCAGCGCATTTTATTTAGCGTTTTTATTTTAATCGCACTGCTTTGTGGACAACAACCTGCGAAAAGTTAGCCTTTGGATTGCAAGTAGTTCTTCTCTTAATCTAGGTGACTCAAGGAGTCAAATATTGAATCCACTGCTCGTTAGTAAATGCGGGTGTAAGCTTTGGATACACATGTATATCCAGTTACCATTTTCGGTGTTCCTCTGCGCTGCAGTATTTAATAGTACTGTATCTAATTATCTTAGTCTGCATCATCATTCAGGCTAGTTAACTGTGATCATGTTTTAGTGTTTGGTGGGTAACCGGTAACTGTCGTGCATGATGATAATAATTATTGTCGTTGATCTTGTTAATAAAATTAATGCCGGTTGTTACAGAAACGATGAGATCGTCATGCCGGAAGAGCACACGGGCCTTGTTCGCGACAACTACATGTGGAACCTGCTGCTGCACCGCGGCGTGTCGCAGGAGGGCCTCTTCCTGCACGTGCCCGGCGGCGCCTACCACCTGGACCTTTTCACCATGAGCTGGGGCCCCACCATCGCCGCTCTCTCCTTCGTGTTCGACAAGAGCACCGACGAGACCATCATCCAGAAGGCCATCTCTGGCTTCAGGTACTGCCTGGCCCCAATTTGCCCGCACGCTTGCCCATCACCTGCTCCCCCTGTCTATGCGTGATGTACTTGTACAGCCGTTTTTGTAAAGCCTCTGCTGGATGAGGGTCTCCCCCCACGCTGGGTGCGTCGTGGGAGTTGCAGTGGTTTCTCGCATTACATGGCCTTGCAATACGATGAAATAACTTTACGATATATGCTCTAAGAACATTAGTATCGTATTACAATCAAATTTCGCTTTACGATACGTGTTATGTTATGGCTGTGCGTGGCACAGCAGCCAATCAGTGGTGCAAACACACGCTGCTTGGGTAGCTTCTCAGCCAATAGCAGCGCTTTTTAGTGTTTACATCTCAGTGTTTATTTCTCCTTTGTTTGAAACACATGTGTACTGCTCTTACTGAACAATTTATCCTGCAATTTTTTTTGCATCACTTTACGATGGTTTCACATTACGATACGTGTTCTAGAACGGATTAATATTGTAAATCGAGGGACCACTGTATTTAACCATACTTTACCATCCCAGTCAGTGCTGGTTGAAGACGGCGGGAGCATAGACGTGGCCCCATGGTATACACCAACGGTGCATTTACTGCACTGCTCTGAGCTGATAATTAACCCTACAGCAGTAAAAATACATAATGTATACACGTGGTCACCCATCCAAGTACTGGCCATCCAGGCTTAAGTCTGCTTAGCTTCCAAGATCTGATGAGATTGGATGCATTCCGGACGGTTCCTGTCATTGGCATTCACTTGTGAAAGCTGGGGTCAAGGTAGAAGCGTTCACGTCGCGATCCCTGTCAGGTAGTACTTGGTATTGCCTGCGAATTCTACCAAACACTTCGAAGCCAAGCTGAAAGACAACGATGTCCAGAAGCTAGCCATCGTGCTTCGAAGAATCGCAAAGAAGAAGACTTGTGAAAGCTTATCAAATGCTTTGTGTACTCTGTGTTGGTAATGTCGATATTATTTGTCTCCCAAGGCTGATGGGGTGTGTCGCACTTGAGAGATCGCAGTACAGCAGTGGATGCTTCAATCTGTCTTTGTGGAGCTTTGAGTGTTAGTGTTTTATCATCTTGTATTCGTGGGTTTCCTCCAGGTACTTTCACTTCTTCAGATTGATGGCATTCTCTAAACAATTTAATGCAGGAACGTCGTAAAAAAGAGTCTGGAGACTCAGCGAGTCTTTCCTAGATTAACAAAGGGTATTGTTATTATCTGCGTGTCAAATAAGCAGTGAGATTTAGCAAGCCCATCGCAGTTGCGTTTGATGTAGTGCAAAAAAATAGTGAGATTATTCTACCTATAACCGCAATAAAAATTAGAGCCATCCATTTTTGCTTTAAAGAAATGTCAAAAATGCTTTAAGAACAAAATGGAACGTGTGGGATGTGCACTTTTGTCTCGCAGGAAGTGTGCGATGATTTCTGCCTACTACGGCTTGAGTGACGTCTTTGATAATCTCATCATCTCCCTCTGCAAGTTCACCATGCTCAGCAATGAAGTAAGTAATAAAGACTTCAAAGCCTTTCTTATTCTTTCAAAATTTTCATGGATTCTTTAAAAGTTGTACATTGCGATATTGTACAATAAAAATAGGCAAGCGGGGAATCCATAAAATAATAATGTCGTGTTATTGTGTCTATTATTTTTTGGAACCTAGAATGTTTTTGCTTTTGTAATATTTTTTATCCTCCTTTTTTTAAATAATACACGCCAATATCCAGCATTCCATGTAGTGTTTATCCCATCTCAGAGTCGCCGGTGAAGTCAACTGGAATCCAGCTGGGACGGATCCAGCACCGTGAGCATGTAGATAACGCTGACCGTTACAAATGATTGTTGGTCCGGAGGAGGGGCTGGTGCGGTGGGGAGATGGCGGAGGTGTCCGTGCGATGAGAGACGTGGGCGGTCGAGAAGATGACCCTGTCCCCGGCGAAAAAATAACATTAATGAACTTCTCCCTTCAGTTTGTCTCACTGCTGGTTTGATGTGATCGTACGCATCTACGGATGGTATGTTTCATTTTGAAAACGTCCGTCGTATTAGCGCCGCCGACACCACCGCCTTATCACTTGCAACCTGACAGACGTTAAATATTTTGATACTCTAGGCAATATTACTTGAAATCACTATTCTGTAGTATTTCATGATGACACTATGACGTGTGATGTACAACAGACGCAAGTACTGTACAATGAAATCGGTTTTTTTTCAACGCACTTGCTTCAAAAGGTTGTTTTTGTCTAAACTTGTCTTACTTACTTTCAATAATTATTTAGATTTAAATGTGACATTGCTTGCATAATTAATGGCATTTTTCTTCTTATGCCATTTGCTGTTAGTAAATATGTATGAGTATAGCATTGTAAAGCTATGCACTTGCTTGACGTTTTACAATGCGCATATACTCAACCACAACTGCAAAAAAATATATGAAATTATTGATACATTCACACGTAACTAATGTTCACCAGTGCATAAATTTATATTGATTTTCACTCATGGTAAAGGCTTGGAATTTGTGTTTGAAAAAATCGACTGTTTATTATTCTACATGTACAGCCCTTTTGTGCATCCACTGCTGAATGAGGGAGCTTCCCTTTCATCGTCCAGTTTGGGCCATGTGGGTTATTTGACCGTGCTTCACCACATTGCCCAGCGCAGGTCGGTGAAGGCAGTAGGGAGCGTAGATGCCGAAGTGTAGAAGAACTGTATAACGATGGTTTATCTGCACCACTCATTACTCTTCATGACGTAACCCCACAGACAGTCGTCGGTCCAAGCGTACACATGATCCAAGCTCAACAGTCCGACATCACATCTTAATCGGACCGGAAAATGAATGAGGCCAAATGCTGCGTGCGATAAGCAAAGGCTGTGGGTGTTGTTCGGACGTTGTGCGGGTGTTGTGTGGGGCACGTGGCCGCTATCACCAAAGAGAGGATCGCGGCGAGAGCCATCCGCGGTAACCACCATTCTGCACCGCCGTTTTATTTTCTTCTTCTGATCGTCTGGTGCGAGCAGTCTGTGGATAACTTGCCGGTGATGTTTGGAAGCAACCCAAAGGCTCAGCTGTCTGCCAAGACGGTGTTTAACCTGGCACACCGGCACGGAGACATCCTGAGGGAGGGCTGGAAAAACATCATGGACTCGATGTTGCAGATCTTCCGCGCCAAGCTGCTGCCCAAGTCCATGGTGGAGGTGCGTGTGCGTGTGTGCGTGTATTTGTGCGTGCCTGGATTTGCATGTTTTTGCACGTGTGTGAAAGGCAATGTCCCTTTTGTGCAGATGCCTCAGACATTTCAGTGTGGTCGGAGCCCAACCACATACCACACTCGTGATAGCCGTCATCGTTGTGTTTTTCATAACACGACGTTCACAACGCTGGGCAGTAACTACGGGGGGAATGGGGGGCTGTTGGGTAACAATGCTCTGATTCATCGATCAAATATGGAGTCTGCAGCTCACAGTACGCGCGTTGAATTGTGTAATAGGAGTTGTTTTTTAATTAACACATATATGTAATGAGTTCACTAACTGCTCCCCCCACTTCCCCCCACCGTGTTCGTTCTTGATTCCAATCATTACTGCGAGTTACAAAACTATTTGGATTGTGAGACAAGTGACACATTACACCCCTTACAGCAACATTAAATGGTAATGGGGGGTGCTAGAATTGGCCTAGCCTGCCCTTCATAATAAGTTCTTAAAGCTTTTTGATTTCAGGGTTTCTAATTCATTAATTTCACTCCTTTTTTCCTAGACATGCTCAGTTTTTCAACAAACCGCACTAGACAGCGTACCTGCGTTTAATGCCCACTTGGCAACAATCAAATCTTCCCCCAGCATTTAAAAAAAACCAGATCTTTGTGTTGTTGAAGCTGTTGTGTGGATGAGACTTTCTAAAACTTCGTCAAGGTGGCTTAATGAACGTGTCAATTTAATCTCATCGTTTCAGGCGAATGCTGGATAATTGATGAGTCGTTATTTCACTTGGCTTGTCTCGTAACAGGTGGAGGACTTTGTGGACCCCAATGGCAAGATCTCCATCCTCCGTGAAGAGAGTCCATCCCAGCGGTAAAAGAGATGCTCGCAAACCTCTCCTAAACTTTACTGGCGATAGATGTGGAACTGTTCTCCTGCACCCCATGAATTATGTATTACTTATTCTAAACACCATCTAGAGCGACTCACCAGAGCTGGCTTTGTATTGTAGGTGCTTGGTAATTGCAACCCTGCATCTATGTCTTTAGAAAATATTTACGTTTTTACAGATTTCATTTTGTTACTCTTCATAACGTGGCGAACGATGACCTATATTATTTAAAAAGTAAAAACAAGATGCAGCTTAAATTCCCCTTTCTGAGGATTTTAAAAGTATTGAATGAGTTCAGAGTACCGCATTGCAAAGTGTTATTAATGAACTTAAAATTGCTGCCGTTTGCAGCTGTTTGACTGGTTGTCTTTTTTGCGTCGTGGGGGCCCCCTTGCAGTTCTGACTCGACGATGTTCAGCTTTGTAAACTGGCTCACACTCAGCGGGCCCGAGCAGTCCGGCCAGAGGGGACCATCGGCTGAAGACCAGGAGTTCAAGAAGATAGCCATGAAGTGCATAGAGGTGGGGCCAGCAGCATGGACCAGCTACCACGTCACAAGCACATTGACACCAAACGTCCATCGTTAAACGTTTATTGGCAGCCGTATATATTGTGAAACTTCTCACTTCCCAGGTGATGTGGGTGATGATTTTCGCGAATCCTGTTGGTCCGTATTTGTCTGAAAATGTTTCTGTTTTCCATGCACTTATGCACACATAAACAAAAATTATACTGATGGTTTTACCACTGCTTCTCAGCGATTCTTATTTGTGCAAAAATGCCTATAGCAGGAAGAATGAATGCGTGGATTTTCAGCTAATTGTTTGTGGCATGGATCATAGGCGTGGTTAAGAGGTGTTTCACTTTAACTATTGAAGATGTGTCCCGTATTTGAAAGCGCTTGTAAGCATTCATGCCCAGCTTGAGTGCCTGTGCAGCCACATTTTTATTGAAAATAATTTCACCGCTGTGTTTATCAGGAATGTCACCCGGAGCAGCTGCTGACAGAGTCACGTTTCCTGCGACTGGAATCTCTGCAGGAGTTGATGAAGGTGAGTTCCTCCGTGGCTTCAATAGTAGGGAATGCTCACGTTTACAAAAATATCTTGGTAATCAGAATTTACGCTAAAATCAGGACAACGACAAAGTCAACCTTTCATCGTCCTTAAACCATATTCCGTTGATATGAGTTGTAGGTATTGGTGTCTTTGTGATATGAGTTGTAGGTATTGGTGTCTTTGTGAAGGTCCGTTTATTTCTTTCTAATCTGAAAATCATGTTTTACAACACCACACACTGCGTAACACTTATTGGATGGTGAGGGTAAATTGCACGGCCGAGTAATGAATTGACGTGTGAGGTTAACGTGTTATTATAGGGTTGTATCCTGTGCCCTGGGCCATTGCTTGAGGCACGCAGGCTGTATGGAGAGGATGAAACGCTTTCTCTTGCTTAGAATTAGAGACACGCAAACCACTTGCTCCCTCTGTTGGCTGCGACACGGTGCTCTGCGCCAGCATTCACGGTCCTCTGTTTGCTGGATTATTTCCGTTCAGCCATCAGAAAGCCATGTTCCCCGTGTCAATTGCAATTTCACGGTTGTCACAAGTTCCGCGATTTCCCTGTTCTGGTGAACATTTTCCCACCAAATATCCATGATGAAATGCAAACCGAAAGGGAGTTTACATGGTTTTTTTTTCCAGCAACAACATCCCAACCCATCAAAGTAATCAATGTACCTCACCATCAACTCCAGTCCCGATGCCCCTTCTGGGATTATGCTGTCACCATCCTAGAATCCAACCGAGATCCTGAAGTATGCTGGCAAACTGAATGGAACAACAATTCTCGACCCAAACGGCATACCTCCTGGTTTTGATATTTCTCCCAGAAGACGCTGGTGAAACAATCAACCTCACCAGCACATCAATTGGCCAAAAATGTAAAACTAAAGACAAAAGCCACATTGCGGCTGTGGCCATGCAATCAAAACTATGGACCACAAAGTAAACCACTTTAGTCTGAGCTTGTTCAACGGAGGAGGAGGAATACTAACACTACACAAACTCTCCTGAAGCCCTCGTGGCTAACAGACCTCGTCATTGGCGATTAGCTCCTGAACAAATTGCCATCATTTGCAAGAGTGGAATAGAAACCTAAAACCCTGGTCATCTTGCCCGAGAACAACTTAATATGATAAAAACAGGAAAGAACATACACGTTGCATCAAATTACAAAAAACATACCTATCAGAACAGAACGCACACTTTTTTATATTTGAATTAGATGATTGCAAAGTCAACTTAACAATGCAGTCAGCATCCATACTCAGCAGTACACGATATGTAAGATTTTGCTTGACAATTAGAGTAAATTTCAGGTTCTCTTGTGTGGCGCCTCCAACTAAATCACCTGAAATTCTCCGGATCGCATCGGATATTCGAAGCCATGCGGAGTTGGCGTTGGATAGTGTTTGGATTGACCATTGCTCCAGATAAAAATCTTGTTATAGGCTACGAAGCTATGTAGTGTGTAGTAGAGAGCAGTTCAGTGCCATCCATCCAGGGCTGTGCATTACTTCTGTATGCCCATATCTCCTTCCTATCTTCACCAGCCTGCACTCACCAGTGCGGTCTGTAGTATTGTCAACTCCCATCGTCCAGCAGTGGATCGACTGCCTAGCGGCGGCAGTGCTACGAACGCGTGGGTAATTACCGGCAGTGTAAATAAGACCGCGAGTGAGTTCCCCCCCACCTATACCGACGTTCCCGACGTGTCCGCAGCCCGCGCAGGCAGGCACGCTTTCCCGACTTAAGCCTCGCGACTGGCGCGAGCTTGTTGGGGCTTGGATCACGAGCGCGGCACAAAGCTCGCCAAGAGGCGGCTCGGCACGCCGTCTGCCCGCTTCATGTGGTCAGGCTTTGGAGGGGACGCGAGTGATTCATAAGTCTAGCGCTAGGATTTCGGGGCCATCTCAAAGAGGGCCGCCCTGCTCGCTGAGCTCGTAATTGTTGTTGCCGCATGCGAACAGGAAGGAGCTGTAGCCTGTGACCTAATGCCGACAAGGGCGATGTGGACCGTGCACTTCGGCCCAGTGTGATGAGACACAATTAGACGGTACCACTTGAAAGGTTGTCAGTGTAACTAAACCCCAGTTAAGCATTTAGCCTGTAAAACTAGTATATATTTAGTCTTAGATTATATGCATGCTTTTTTTAGTAGATATTTAGGTGATCAGTCTGTCGTAAAAAAAAATCTCAACTAAAACAACGTTGTGTTATTATCTCATGGATGGCCTGTTTCAAGATTCATGACATACTTTTAACAGTTGTCTGTTTTTTCTTGATAATTTGTATTTATTTTTGAGCAAATATTCTTCCAGTGCATTATATTTTACGTATATGAGTTTGAAATAATGTGTTCTGGGTTGAATGAGATTGAGCTGATAAATTATAAATTTAATATTTCTACCACAATATATAGTGCAACGGGGAATTTAAAAAAATATATTTTTAAGGTGAAAACCTTTTCAATTTGGTAAAATGTTGTTTGCAAATAACGTCATCGTCAAATGTCACAAGTATTTGCAGTTAGACAAATGTAATCTGATGTAGCCACAAATAGTAGGTGTTATTACTGATTACTTTTATTACAACGGTCATTAGAAATTTAATTTGAGAAGCTTTTCATTGTGGTGCTGGGTAAAAAATAGCCGCACAATGCATGTACGGCTCATTTACTTTAAACCCTTGATCTTGTTAAACCCTTGCCTTGTACAGCTCGCCCAGTACAAACGAGCGTGTTCCTTAAAAAACACGGGACAAACCTTCGGCGCTTCTGCAATTTCAGTCAACACAGTTTCCATCAGCGTGATAATTTGAGACTTACATACGTCAATAAAGGGAAAACAAAGCGGCCAGAAGCTGTCCCGAGCTTGTAGATTTCCTGTCCTCTAGGCTTGCGGTGCACTCCGAGTTCGCGAGGTTTGCACGTCATTGCGAGTTTGCGGCGCGAGTCACAACGAATGGGATGTCGTCGTCTTCTCTCTGCACTGTTCCGTCTTAACGTTGATTATGTTTACCCTTAATATGCTTTAGTTTTTTCGCTATCGCAATGCACAGCCTTAATGTTATATGGTTATTTGGAAGAGAAAAAAAAATGTGTGCAATGCTATGTATTTTGGACTATTTTATTTGAAAAATGTGTGCAATGCTATGTGTAAATGTGTTTTTTTGGTTGTTTACGAATATTGTATATATTTAATTTTTTGTCAGGAACTCGCATGTTTCTTGTGTCGCAGGAGTCCCGTAAAGAGCTTGCAAGGTCACTGGGTTATTTTTCTGCTGTAATAATAAGCATCCATCCATCTGCAGGCGCTGTCGTCCATGTCGATGGAAGACGAGGGGTACGACGAGGAGGCGGCCGTCTTCTACCTGGAGATGCTGCTGCAGATCATCCTGCAGAACAAGTGGGTACACAGACACGGATGTTGAGAGAGCATGCCACGTGTGAGCCGCACCCGCTCGCTCGCTTTTCTACCGTGATGCAGAGCCGCTGCACCTCACCTGCGCGCATGCCGACACGCACACGCGGCTCAACATAATGGAGTCACTCTCGACGTTGTTTTTGCAATTCTTCAAAGCGCTGAAGCCAGGACATCTTTGCTATTGTTTAACAAAAAAAAATACGAGAGAAAGGACAAGAAAAATGTGCTCCATCGTTTTCTTTTGATTTCTCCTGCTTTTGCATATTTGTTTTCTTTAAAGATTTACAATTTGCTTGAAACCGCACACAGAGAGCAACATTTTTAGTTTTGCTTGCAAATGCCCGCTTTCAACAGAGGTTTATTTTCCAGCGTATGGAATGGGTCAAAGTCTTGTCGGCCATGACACACTGGGTGACTCACAAAATACGCACTCTCTCCCCCGATGCTGCCCATATCACGCTATCCTGCCCCCAACCCCTCCCCAAGCCATCCTCCCCAGTTCCATCTGCCATGCTGGGTCTATACTCGCAGTGTATGTGTGTGTGTGTTGGATAGTCGTGGAAATAGTCCACAGTGCTGCCCGCAATTGCTATTTTCTGAAACAACAGTGACTTATTTCTATACGGCCCAAGCTCGAAGACATTCTCCGAGCTGTGCGGCCTCTTTTCTATAAATCCTGCGTAAATTTAATCTTCCCTGTAAGCCACTGCCAGCCTTGCTTGGGTCGTTAAGTAAAATAAAGAATCCCTCTTTCCCGCCTCGCCGTGCCTTCCAGGCGTGCCGAGTCGGAGGACTTTATGAGAATTGTAAAAGAAAACATCGCGGCTCGAATCCTCGGAGGTAATGGAAAAAAAATAAAGGACCCAAAAAAATAACCGTCAGGTGAAGACAAACAACGCTAATCTGTTTTCTGTTATTGTAAGCAGAGCTAAGTAAGAGATGTCCCTGTGAAGTCATTCAGAGGATCAGAGCTTGAAAGCGCGGTGCTGAGCGCCATGGTAACTGGCCTTAAGACAGAATGTCTCCACAAGGCAGGTTTGTGTTCCAGACGATATGACACAAACATGCTGCCCGTAAGCTGTTAAAGCAAAGTGGCACATGTGCCAGCTTCAGCTTTATTGTGAGTTCAGAGCGGACGATGCTGGTATAATTCACTGAACCATCAAGCACTGCTTAGCGATCTTACGCGAGTGTGGTACGCCCAAGCAGTTTTGTGTCATCATCCCACCATGCGCAGGCTTACATATCCCTTTATTTTTAAATCTCAAGTAATTTTCGCACTAGTATTTTTTAATTCATCATTTAAATTATGGGCTTAATATATTCATATTTTTTTCCGGTCATTTATTTCAAATGGCATTTTTTAGAATGTTGTCTTTCTGCAATTTCGGCGTGCATTACTGCACAGACTTTGCGGCAGTTGCATATGTTTCTTCCCAGCATTTTTTACCAGCCGTGCTCATGTAAACTCCCCACAGAACTCCCATGGAAGCCACACGCGCACGAAAAAAAAATACACAGTCTTAGCAGCGTGAATTAGTTTGGCTAAACGTACTTAACGCACACCAATTCTGAAACCCGTGTTTGCGGAATAAAAGGCTGTGTGCGTGTGTGGGCCTTAGCCTTGAGGCCTGAATAATCTTCCCAAGTTGGCATGAACAACGCACGCATTGTGGCAGTAGTGAGCGAGGCCCGGCGTGTAATTACACACCCACATCAAAGCGCAGCTCGCTCCCTCTCGCTTCGCTCACTCACCCAGGGCTGCTGACTCAACTGTATTTGTTTGCAAGGAGAAGGGAGGGCTGGGATTAGAAGCAGGCAGACGATGGGCCAAGAAGAGGGCCTCCCCGTGCGTGTTCCTATCTGCGACCTCCAAAGTAATCCTTCCAAAACAGTTTGCTCGAATTACAGGGGGCACAGTGCCCCCCACCCGCAATTGCCATGGGAATGGTATGGGTAGATAGATGTTTATCATTACAGGAGTACCCAGCGAGCTTGCAAGCTGTTTACAGGATTCCTGCGACACAACAAACACGTGAATTTACTAAAATCAAAAATATAAATAATAATCACAAATTAACCAAACATAAAAAATAATAATTTGCGCACAGTATTGCACATAATTGACCAAAACAAAAACCAGGGTAGTTAAAACAGTTAAACATTGTGATTTAGAGTGTATATAACTGAAGGAGATATGTTGTTTTATTTTTCTAGAAAAATATGAATTTAGTTTTTTGTCAGTAAGGGCCAGTTTAAAGGAGATAAGCTGGTTTTGCAGGATATTGAAGTCACCTTGTAACTGACAATGCAGTGTCATCTGCAAAAATGTTTATATTAGTGTGTACGAGTGAGGTGTCCAGGTTATTGATTAACAAGAGTACAGTAATAGACCAAGAGTGGATCCTTGTAGTACACCCGTAGTGAGTTCGATTTTGTTGGACGTCGGGTTATCAACGGAAACGGCCTGGTTACGTAGAGAGCGGTAACTCTTGAACCAGTCTGGAGAAACGGAGGCTTAAGAGTCTTTAAAATAATATTATGGTCGACCTATCAAAGGCTTGTGATATATGGGTTCCTCGTTATGATCATCCACACGACGGTTTGGTGGACACACGAGCTTTAAATCCTCGTCTCTCAGTGACGTGTCTGCAATATCAGGTTGGAAAAAGTATGAACGGGAATATTTATTAGTATTAATAAAGTAGGCTCGTGACGCTGAGTTTTCGGGAACATCTGAAGGCTATGGCAGCAAAGGTTAAGCAACGCATTGCCTCCTTCACGCGCCGGCTGGTTTATCGTTGAGCTCGAGTGCCTCAACTTTGCAGAGGTCAGCTCTTGCAATCTTGTACTCGGCGGTAAGGGTACTGTGCTCCAATCTGGAGTCGGTTGCCATGCACCAAGCTCGTCGATGTGCAGCTTCACTCGAGGGTACACATTATCTTGAGAACTCTTCGACTGACCCGTCTACCACGGCTTTCAGTCCTGAGCAACATTGCTCCCCCCTCGCATACGATGGGCAGTTGCAAACCAGCAAGCTTCCAGAGAAGATAATGTCTAACCCAAGCCTGCCACTAGCAAAGATTTCCAAAATCCACATGTCTCCCGTCACGACACCCACTGTGGTGCAAACTGCATGTAGGAAATCGGCTGGCGGGCGCAATGGAGGGCAGAGCAAAATCAGCACCAAACCAGTTCCTTACCGGAGATCTTACAATCTGTCCACCTTGCTCCAACCTGCCACACCGTCAGTGGGCCTTGCTAGACAGGTTCTAGACAGGGCAAGGTCTCCAGCCAGCCTCCACCGCTGGGGTCATGACAACCCAGACTACAGCTGTGGCTCAGTACAAACAACGTCGCATATTGTTGATGACAGTTTGCTAAGTTCAGCGGGGGTCTTCAAGAACATCACATGGCCACCAAGGACGCTATTGCATGGCTCGGCGATTTTACACTTGCTGTGTGCATACCGTGTACACGTTTATTTGGACATGTAGCCTTTCATCGCTTGTTGTGGTAATGTGCATTATTACCAATTGCACAACGATTTGGAAAGAGGTAGATCCCAAAGCATCACATTGAGACGTTATATCAAGGCAGTAATATCCTACCAGCACTGAGATGCTCGGGGCGACACGAAGTTAAAACATTGCACCCCCGTGACGGTCAAATGACGTTGGCACCCAGACACACTGCCAGAGAGTCGCCTGCAGGCTTTACACACGGGCTGCTACACAATGCCTGACCATGAGCGAGGTCAATGCAAAATTATCACAATGGCTAAAAAAATGCGGCAGCATGCCATGTGGATTGTGACTGACTTATGTGACGCCTTTGCAATCCTGATCGGCAGGCCCACCCTCCCAGCCTGATACATCTTCCTCTGCTGTACAATATTTGAGACATTGTTGAATGCATATGTTTTGTAAGAACCAAACTGTCTGGCATTTCTCCTTGATAATTTAGCAGACATTACACCTCCTGTACTTAAATAATAATAATAATAGCATTTATATAGCGCCTTTCACCCGAGGGTCACAAAGCGCTGCACAAAGCTGCAG
>JAZEWU010000002.1:6027874-6041520 GCA_036362915.1 Geotria australis
GGCTCGATTCCTGATGGTTGCAACCATCTGTATACCTCCTTAAAATATCTGTTCCTCCACGTAAAATCTACGTTTTTTTCTAAATATCATCAGCCACACAGCCAGCCTTCTGTGGGAGTGTGTACTTTCAGCCACGTTCAAACGGATTGGTTAGTTAAAAAGTGGCAATGATTGAGGGTTCAGGCCTGCTGCTCACTGGCTTTTGTGCAGCCGTGTGTTACGTGGTCCTGCGAGTCCCTCAAGTGGTTGGGAGGGGAGTAGCGGCAGTTTTTCTTACACGTGCGGCGCCTGCTCGTGGTGGTGGTGGTGGTATGGGTTAGGGAACACGGATATGGCATCGCGCCGACTTGGTTAAACGAGAGAGTGTCTCCCAGATGGTATGCGTGTTGGCAGGTCACTTTTTATTAGAACTGACGGTGGCAAGGTTTAGTTTCCACTAGTCGTAAAATATGTTTTACAGCCTTGCAGAGTTTATGCTCAAATACCGCTAACGACAGTTGTAACAACAAGTTTACTTATAAATTAGTAAGCAATCATTTATGTCCACATTCTCAAATGAATGTCAACAGATCGGTCAATAGCATGACTGGTTACAGAGTACACAAGTTATATATATATATATTTTTAAATTTCGGCGAATAAACTCAAGCGAACGGGTTCTACGTTTCGTAATACGAGAGGCTGTTCGTGGCAGTGTGCATATGCTCCACGTGATTTCGACCGGGCGGTGTTGATTATTGCTCCCTCACCCTCCGTTACACCGGCGTGTACTTGCCACGAGTGCAAACACACACACGCACACGATAACTCCTGGGTGCCAACTGCCTCTCCGGTGTCTGCGTGTGATATTGGCAGATGCACCGCTGCTTCAGGCCGCTGGGTTTTCGTGAACTTTGCGCACACATGTCCAGGGAGATTGTTAAATTATTACAATAAAATTTTGCATGTGCGTGGTCAGCAGTGTACCAGACCCTTTCCAATATTAGACGGTGGGTGCGCACAGTCTACTTTAGGTAGTCTGCATTGCGTAGGCACACACTCGTATTTCACATTAACTTTTTAATCAGATGGACTTCTCTTTTAATAGTAATGGTGGGTCAGATGTGTTCAGTGTTGTCGTGATTGAACATTCATGTGCTAATACTTTAATTTTCACTTTAGGTATCCAACTTTTGGATTAATCGACAATCATGCACATTGATTGGAAGCCTTACTGATCCATAAAATGTGTCTTCAGTTGCTTGAGCTATATTTATATAATTGATTTCGATTTCTCAATCACCTCTACAAAACGTTCCTGTTGTGTTTCGAATGCTAATCTTAATATCAAGTGAAGAAGTCACTTGTAGCAAGAATTCTACTCGGAACAGCCAACAATTCTGACCTAGCAGCTCTTCCCATTTACGCATTGAGTCTACATAATTCTACATGTATATAGGTGTCGCTCCTTTTTTATATCCACTGATGGATGAGAGCCTCCCCACACTGTTGCGGGGTTATTTGATCGCTTTTAACCACAGCTGTTCAGTGCGGGTCGGCGACGGTGGGGAACGTGGGCATCGCGCCTCCTGAAATCATAGCGACGACGGTTTTTAGTTTCCTGCGACAAAGTGTGCGCCGACCCCGACCAAGCTGCGGTATTTGCTCGCGGTGCAGGGACCGCGTGGGCTGCCTGTGGCAGACAGTGCGTGACCACTTGTACCAACTGATCGTGCACGCGAGCGAGCACTGCTTCCTGCTGGAGCGCGCCGTCGTGGGGCTTCTGCGCCTCGCCATCCGCCTGCTCCGCCGCGAGGAGAACAGCACGCAGGTACCGACACCGCGGTGCCAGCGCCGTGCCACCCGCGGTACGACCCGCACGCGCGCGCACCGCTTCACCCTCTCCCGGACCGTGCCCAAGTGCGGCTGGTAGCGGATGTGGCGCTGTGGTGGGCGCTAAGGATGTGACGGTTTTGCCCCCCTCGATGGTGTGATAAATGTTTGAAGTTGCCGATACAGGGTGGCGCAGTGGTAACATCTGTGCCTCACAGAAAGAATGGTCTTGCCCGAGCAGGTTCGATCCCCGCCTTGGGCGCCTTTCTGTGTGGAGTTTGTGTGTTCTCCCCCTATTCTGCGTGGGTTTCCTCCGGGCTCTCCGGTTTCCTTCCACAACTTAAAAAAACACATTAATGAATTGACCGATAACATCCTAATATATAGGAAGCAGTGTGTGGCAATATGGCGCCGGCAAACCGCCTGGCTGCCTCCTCAGCCTCTCTGTGCTTTCCTTGCGCCTCCGAGTCGTTCTCACCCCAAAAGAATACCTTCGACATTGAATGAATATATGCACGTTATAAATTGAAAATTATTATTATTCTAATTTCTACTGTCCGATTTGTGTTTGTATCCGTTTGTTCTGCCCTTGCGGAATGGCGGCTGTTGTTGTCATGCGTGCGGCGCGCAGGTGCTGCACTCCCTGCGGGTGCTGCTGCTCATGAAGCCGGTCGTTCTGGCCAAAGCGAGCCGGCAGATCGCCTTCGGCCTGCACGAGCTGCTCAAGACCAACGCGGCCAACATCCACTCACAGGAGGATTGGAGCACCCTGTTCACGCTGCTGGAGTGCATCGGCGCCGGCGCCAAGCCCCCGTCCTCCCTGCAGTACATGGCCGGCGTCGAAACGGCCGACTCGGGTGATGCGGACGAGCGAGCGTCGTGTTGTTGTTCGCACCGCGTGCGTCGCTCTCGTCTCGAGTGCGCGCGTGGTTCTTGAACTGGGACCCCCATGGCAGGCCGTGGATCCGTGTAAGGATTGTTCTTTGGCGTGAGTCCAGAGCTTAAAAGGTGCCTCGCAACCAAGCCTTATTTTTATTTTTAAGAGATTGGTGTTGCATTAGGACGTCTCAAATTTGTTATAAAAAACATTTTTACCGAGAGGTAAGTTATTTAAAAAACATAATTGTATTTTCAGGAAATTCAAAGAATACATTCACAGCTGTCACGGAGCAGTGCATCTCTTCATTCTTCTTCTTTCTTTGCGATTCTTTGAAGCGCGATGGTTAGCTTCTGGACATCGTTGTCTTTCAGCTCGGCTTAGAAGTGTTTGGTAGAATTCGCAGGTAATACCAAATATTACTTGACAGGGATCGCGACGTGAACGCTTCTACCTTGACCCCCATCTACTCATTAAAAGTCGCTCGCAGATGCAGATCTCACGCAAACTACTGAGATCCGTTCAAGTGACCGCATATCCACAATAGGGGGCAGCACTTTCTCGTTCGCCCTGCCACGTAGCTTAATCTTCGTCGTGTGACAATCAAATTGACAGTTTTAATAATCAGAGCGAAAATTTGGCCAAGTTAAATGCAAAATCAACTTTAATATGATGGTTTTATGTGTTTTATGATGGTGACTTGGATGAGATCATCCATTCTCTACATTTGAAAACCTAGTTTAATTATGCGTGGAATTGCATTCAAGATGTCAGTTGGACCAGCTTAGTGAGCACTGCGACCTCTAAGTTATCTTGGTGGAATATATATTTTATATATATATATATAGTACGGAAACTATCCCATCATCATCATCCGCCAAGTTCAATCCACTGTTGGATAAAACCTCCGCATGCCGTCGCCACTTTCCATGGTCCCACAATGCCACAATCCTTGTACGGTCAGTTAGGTTTAAGGTTTGTCAGAGTTATGGGTAGTTATGGGTAAGGTTTGTTGGGGTTAGGGGGACATGAGCTGATATCATCACTGTCATGGCCTACTCGTGTGGGACCGTTTCTATCCTTGGCTGCCGTTGCTTCGTTAGTGTCACCCACCAGACCGTCACCCTTTCTCGCGATAATGTCTCCTGCTTGAGCCTCACTTACTTTCATCATCAGTTCATATTATTGCCACTGATTAGCGTTTGTTTTCTTATTCGTGCATTCCTCCTTCGTTTCATCGAAATTCACAGCATCGTTAGTTTCCATGCCTCTTTGTTGACGTTTCAGATTCTCTTCCAGTTTCTTTATCATTGTCCGTGTTTCTGATCTACATGTCATAACAGATAGCATCCACCGATTGAAAAATGTTCTCTTTCGTCACATTGGTATGTTGCTTTTCATTATTAATTTCAGTTTAACACACGTGCCCTGTCCAGTTGTCACTCACCCCTTCATGTCATCGTTTTTACCTAGCCTGCCCTCAGTAATTTCCCTCATTGTACGTATGCATAGTTTTATGTGTTTTCTGGTTGTCTAACTCCAAATATATGTATACTCATTGCGCAAACGTGTTTCAATTGTTTTGTTCATAATCATCTTTAGCCCTACATTGTAGTCTTCTGTGTTAAGTTGTTCGATAGGCTACATTATCAATAATTTCACGTTGAGTAATGAAATAAGTAACACTCTAATGGACCTTGCACTCTTAAACTAAAATAGACAGGTTCTCTAAAAAGAAGACAAGTTATCTAAACCGTGAAAAGCATGTGACAGAAATAAATGAATATGGCTGGAAATGCTGAACAAAAAGAAAACAATAGAAGAAGCAGAACACAACGCAAACATTTTTGATGTCAGTGAGCAATAGGAGTGTGAAAGTAGCAAAAAGGAGGTAGATGATTGCATATGTATTGTTATAAGTCTTCACAGCTCGATGTATGAGAATTCCTCTCAAGAGCTGCTCTTTCGGAATAGCCGTGTCGAGCGTTTCTCTCTCCGAGACATGTATCCTCCAACGTGCGAGGCCTCAATGATTGGTAAATCACGAATGCGAGGCCTTGGGGCAGGGTGGAACCAAGGGGCAGGGTGGAACCAAGGGGCAGGGTGGAACCAAGGGTCATGATGGGGACTTCCATTCTTTTAATCATACTTTCTAAAATAGAAATTGTTACCAGAGACCACTATGCGTGACCTTTATAGGCTATAAAAAGGAATTTGATTCAGTGAAAACTGTTCAGGTCATCAAAATACCTACAAGGCAAGGCCTTGATGTATAGAGGGGTTGGACAAGGAGATAAGCTCCCACCAAGGCTATTCACAGTGGCATTAAAATATATGTATTGGAAATGACATTGAAGATGTATATGTAGATAGTATGAACCATCTCGTATTTTCTTTCATGACATAGTTTTTTACAACAACCGGTGGATACTGCGCCAGCATACTGCAATGCGTTATGTTCTCATCTTGAAAGCAACAATGTGTCTATCGTCATTAAACTATGTGTAACTATTGCATTGACTGTACTTCCACAGTAGTGCTTCATTCGTTGCCTGAGCTCAACCAGTACCGCAATGCACTGCCTCATCGAATGCTTTAGATGTGGGTGGCCACGATCGCTCATCCCATATGTCCATCCCCGTTTCAGAGCTTAACCCAGGCTCTTCTCCGATTAGATAAATGTGACATTTCAGGTTGCTCAGGGGTGGCCACGTCCAATGTGACCAGCGCGTTTAATTGTACGATTTGGAGTTAATCGCAGTGAAGTTCGGGGTCAATTCCTGTGCTTTATCCACTCAACGTGTGCTGTCCACTTTGTCACCGTATCAAATCGGCCGCCCGTTTCGTTCGCATGCATTATACTATAATTCAGCAGGGGAAAATTAATGTGGCTTTTTATTAAGCCCTCTTTACCTGGATGTTGAGAAATCGTCCTGCAAAAAAATCTAACGTGAATGCTGGTGTCCCTGGTGGTTACGCTCGCGCGCTCGACATCTGCCCGTATAACATGCTTTCCTCGTTGCCGTTTTACGTCCCATAGTTTACGCGCACTAGTTTGTCCTTCCCCGTGAACGGATTGTGGCGGTCAAGCGTAATTTCACTCTTTATGTTATTGTGGTCGATTCGCTGAAACAGGCGCACAGTCGGACAGCGAGCTGCCGTCGCACCAGCCCAACGGCGTCACCTCCGATCGCGGCTACACGTCCGACACGGAGATTTACACGGAGCACAGCAAGCCGGCGCGCATGCATCGCTCCACCACCGAGCTCGACATCAGTGGCAGCGGCTGGCTGTTGGTAAGTGCCGGCCACGAGCCGGCCGATGATGGAGGCCCCCCGTCATGTCTGGCCACAGCTTTAAGGCCCGCTCGCAGCAGTGGAGAAACGTGCCGCCGTGTGCCGTAACCTGACTTCTTGTGCGTTCCCCACCGCTGCCCCCCCCCCCAACAACCACAACCTCCTCAGCATGGTCGCACGTCTTCTTGCATTTTAACAGATCTTGCATGCTTCTGCCGATATTTTTGGACCTGCCAACATTTCAGGTCACGGTCCATAACGCCCTGTCAAAAGAAGGCGCTCTCAGCCGCGATTCCAAGTGTCGTGCACCTGCTCTTGCCCGCTAGTGTGGGTGGGTGCAGAACATTAAGCTCTTGCTTAAAGGTGTTTTTAGTCCTAAACAATGCTGTTTGGTTGTCCACCAAGTTTCACCTTTAATACTTCTTAATAGCCACTGTCTTACACTGAAAAATCTCACCTTCCCGTAGTCACTTAAGTTCAGCTGCCGCCATTTTTCTGCCATTCATGAGTTTGCTTGTATGCAGTGGGAATTCTGGTCAGTCACAGGTTCTGATACAGTAGAGTGCATAAGCTAAAAAATAGCTCTGTGGCTATCGGTGCCATCGTGCTGCTGTCCGAGGAGAGAGACGTCTGCATTCTGGCTTTGCCTCCCCAGCAGCCGGCCCCACCACTCAGGACTGTGTCACCACCTGTCAGGTGTTGGGTTTTTGCACCCAGACCGCTGTGTTCCCCGTGTGTGCGATTCTAATTGTGCTGTCGACACAATGGCACGGCCACGCTTGGCGGTCAAAGCAGCAGCGCGTTGCAGGTGCAAATACCGAGCGCTTCAAACGGCCGTCTAGCGATTGTTTTGACGGCAGCGTCTTAGGCCCTGCCGCCTCATACGTATCTGTGGTACATCTGAGGACACGTCCCATCGGTTGGCGGAATTGGATTTTCATTTGTCTCCTCGGTTACATTCAAAATCTAGGTTTTTGTTTAAGCAAATAACATTTAAAAGAGAATTTGCTCTTTTTTTTTTTAGAATTGAGTGTTATGGTCATTTAAAGATTGTGACTGGTTAGTCTGCCAAATAATGTAGGTGATTTCAGTAGGTGGGTGCAGTTTGCATGTAATTTGTCAATTTCACTATAGAAGATGTGAATAACAAATTACTTTGTAATTCATCTTCTGAATATAATGGGGAATTTCTGCAGAGAATGTTACGGTAGCTTTGATGCATGTGTTTGCGGGGGTTCCTGCAGAGCTGTTTATCAATGTGAAAAGTATTACAAAATGCACCAAGGCCAGTTGAATTACAAGTGACGATATGAAATATATATTGAGATGGAGAAAGGGAAGATGGTCTGAGCTAAAGCACCAGAGGCTATGATCTGGGAGCAAATTGCCAGGACTCCAGAGTGGAAATAGCTGCTTAAAAAATACATGTAAAAAGCCATTTGTGCATCGACGGACGCTGACCTTTCCATGAGCAAAATGGCGAAGTGATGGCTGAGCGACAGCTTTGAGGGTTAGAAGCTGAGCCGCTCATCTGTGCCCAGGATTTGCTAAATCCCGGGCAGGCCCGAAGCCCGGCTGAGAATTAGCCCGGGGCGGGCTCTCGGCAGGCTGGGCCTAAGCCCCGGGATTAGGGCCGCCGTGGGGAGGGCTTAGAGCTGGGCCGCGCCGGGGAGCCGCCGGGCCCCGTGCGTGCGTGCGTCCCTGTCAAACGTCACCGCGAGCGCATCTGCCCGGGGAGACGGAGATAATCTCGCTGATTATGTCGGAGCGGCTCCGTTCTTGCCATCGTGACGGGCTCCGGGGACCCCGAAGAGTGTCCCGGGTGATGGGCGCAGAGGCACTCTGGGCGGCGTCGCGCCGGTGTTGTCGCAGAAGGGACGGCGCGTCTCCCGTACTCGCTTTGGACAAAAAAAAACTAAACAGAACATTTGCACGAGCAGGTGAGAAACCTGTCTGTCCGGTTGAGTTTGCTCGTCCGCAGAAGTTGTTTCAGAATTCATGCTCTCAGCATTCATCTGGTTGGTGTGTTTACTGCCGCTCTGCACAGTTTCAAGAGATAGTTTCCGCACACGAATGATCGTTTAGTAATGCAATATTTCATTTGCAACATTTAATTGCAAATTTGGGATACTTTTAAAGTGCAGAAATCCATCAGAAATTGCATTTGTGAAATTATAATACTTTTCATACAGGTTTTTCATAGCTCTTTAGTGATATACTCGGGAGAGCACAGCCAGTGACATGCAAGTCACCACAACTACTATCGATATTTAATAAAAATCCCCATTCCTTAAAATATGGTATTCATGCAAAAGCTATAACTATTGCTTTTGACTCATTTGTTTGAAACAATTGGATTGCACTTAAATTCTGACATCGTTATTTTTCGGGTGCTTCCGTTTTAACAGTCTGCAAAACGTATTGACCGTGGGCAGCATCTTTCCATTGACGAAAAACCCATGCTTCTCCAGCTCTGCCACGAGCCTCAACAAAAAGAGGCTTTCGCGTGAGCCATGACGACTATTAACCGTGGCGTTGGGAGTCGATAGGTGCGGCCCAGTGGCAGACGGTGTTTACCAAGAGGTCAGAGCTGCAGGGTTAGGGCCACAGGAAGGGTTTCTTGCGGGTTACGATCCTGAACTTCCCATCTGGCTCTCTGATGGACGGAAGCCATTGGTTGTGCTCCAGATTGCCACCAGCCATGTACGTCGTTCCAACGTAAGGGGCATGAAGCACTAAATAATAATGCTCCCTTTATTTGCCCGAGACAGCCTTTCTGAATCTCAAGACTCTTTGAGCAGCATCTTTCATCGTGTGAAATCGGGTGAAACAACGAGTAGGAATAAGCACGATGAGCGTAGGCAATTGATGTGGTTTGCGTTGTATCCTTTTTAATGTTTCCACTGATGGAACATATTCTTTTTCTGACTGATCCACAAAAAGATGCGGTGTAATATTTATTGTAATGATAATGTTATTTATCCGATGAAGCCACAAGACACTTTTTAAGGATGGCGCTGCCTGGGTCAATTTCAATTGTGAGTTTTTAGGATATGGGAGGAAACCAGAGCACCTGCAGAAAACTCATATTATGAGGGATAACACTCAAATATTGCCACAAATGGCTTCAAGATCCCACCTGTTGATTGGATACTTATTTTATTTGAATACTTGGCTGATGATAACCAACCAGTTAACATGTTTGTTGGTTGCCAGCTAAACCACTGTGTGGTATATTGTAATGGTCTATGAGACTGGCATATATTGGACATTTTAATAATGTAAAATCTCTTTAACCACGTACATCTTTTGCGTTTTTACTAATCGTTCTAAAATGTATATCAATCTTAACAAGTTTTGTGCATCCAGAGTATCGATTTTAGCTTGTAAGACTGATGGAACTTGTCTATCTCATGAGTCTCTCTCTATGGGCTTTAAAGCTGGATTTTCTTTTCAAACCCGCAATGTTCTTTGATTCCCTTAAACAGTGGTACTGGGTTGTGCATGTCTGCGCCTCCTCTCACCAAATCCACATTCTCTAACCACTAGCTGTGGAACGATGACACCTCCACTCATTGATGGATGTCGATTCATCGGTTCACGATGAATGCATTAAATAGCGTGTGTAACAATGTACGTTTTCACATTCGCGCGTAGCATTTAACGGCGTTACCTCACTTACGCTCAAAGTGCTGCCATTCTCCAAAAAAAAACCCCCGATTCGTCCAAAAAGAATCGCGACCTGAAATCGCGCAATACGCCGAATGGTTTGTTTGTGGGGTGGCGGCAGAGCGGGCGGGGTTGTACGGAGGCGTCGAATCGTTCCACGACTAGTAAAGCAGGACTAACACCGGAGAGGCGCAGTGTTGTGCGGAGCCCCCGGGCGGTGGGCCGTGAGCGGTGTGTTTGCAGGGTTGTCCGTGGTGGCTGGCACGACTTGCCTGTCGCGTGCCGCGGGGCTGCTGGTCTAGTGCTGAGGCTGCACTTATTTATTACGGGGCGATGGCCTCGCCGACTCTGCCCGCTAACCCCTCTCCCCGTCTCCTCCGCCGACTCCTCGTTTTTAACCGAATCACGGCTCGATTCGGTCGCCGCTCGCGAACTCTGTCTGCCGCTTCTCACGACTGCCTGCTGCTTTTGGTGTCTGCTTTGAGCTAAACGTCTGTTTCTGCGGGCCTCTGTTACAATGCCGTTGATTTCACAACCTAAATTTGGCATTTGTAAGCCATCTCATTTGCGTGTGGTGCCCATCGAGGCATTTTCAAATTCTGAAACGTCATTTGGAAATGCTCTCATGCTGTGGTATTGGGCCAGTAAAAACGTAAACAGCGTAATGAATTCCTAAGATCCATTGCTCTCTCGGTTGCTTCTGAGTGCTGTTCCTGCATCTCTCCATCTGTCACTGGGATTGTGTGTAATTGTGATCTTTCCATGTTGCAATCTTTTGTATTCTTATCTTTTACCCCTCTGTGAGAAGATATTATATTTATGCAGACATTTCCACTTTCTTACACAGCACTATTCATCAATGACATTGTAAATCTCAAAACCCCAGTTTTGAAAATGACAACCACATTTTCACGGGAAGTCAGCGACACTTGTTCTATGGATGGAATGACCTTGGCACAGTAATGTCGCATTGTCATCTCTGGTTCAGAACTCCCAATCACGTTGAGCTGTGCGTAATGCTCATTTGCACAAATAAATAAATAAAGCGTGCCTTCAACATTATCCTGTTAATAGTTAGTGAGGCTTTTTATAGTATTTCGCAACACTTTACCGCATCTCTGTTGAACATTCATATCTCTTGGTCAATTCCCCACCCTCTGTCAGTGATGGGTGGTGTTTGACCGTCCTTCACCTCGCTGGTCAGTGCGGGTCGGTGAACGTGTTAGGGAGCCCAGCACTGATTCAGATGGCACTCGCCACTGATTTTAGCCTTGGCCGGAAATCGAACTCACGTTGCCAGCTTCATAGCACAGTGCACTAACCACTGTGCCACCACTCCACCCCTCCTCTGATATACATACATGTTTTTGCTGCTTTTTAGTACATTCCTACGCTCGGGTTAAAGCTGGTAGCCTGGGCAGTGGGGCCCTGTGTGCGCTTTAGCATTGTTAGCGGCTGTTATATCAGCATCGTGTTAACCCTAAACGCAATAGAGAAACGTTAACGATCCATTCGGAGCAGCCAGAACCGGGCCCCACTGCACAGCGTCTCCGCTATAACCCCTGCCCCGCGCGCTGCCATCACCGCCGCCCCCGTAGCGCCGGGCGGAGGCGATCGCCGCGCGCCCTGTAGTGACGCCGCCGTCTCTGGCTCCCGCCTGGCCCCCTCGGCCTGCGTAGGTCGGTAAGGATGACGTAGAGGGCGGCGGCGGTGGCGGCGTTGGCGGTGGTGGCAGGCCCTCGCCCCTGGTGAATCAGTACAGCCTGAGCCTAGGCCAGGAGCTGGGCGCGCACGACACCAAGTCGCTCACCAAGTGCGTCGAGTCGCTGTCGTTCATTGTGCGCGACGCCGCGCACGTCACGCCGGACAACTTCCCGCTGTGCGTGAGGGCCATCCGCATCTTCGTGGAGGCCAGCCTCAACGGAGGTACGTGTTTTCTGCTGCTGCCTGCTGCTGTTTTTAATGCTGCCCCTGTTACGGTAATAACGACAGCAACGACTGGCGTTCGCCATTTAGTGGCGGTGACGTCACCACAGTGCTAGTGCCAGGCCGTATGCACTTTGAGGCCACATAAAGTGTCAAAGGTTCGCTGACAGGAGGTTACGGGACAGACTCAGGTGGCGTCGATTGCCTGACTGAGATCACCTGTGCTCCCTAGTCTGCCAACTTGGTGCGTTTTAGCGGCCCGGTGCTCCTCTCGCTGTGAGTGTTGCTCCTGTCACGATAATTTACACGCACATACATTCACCCATCATGTATGCTCTTTTCCTTTTAGGTGTGTTTTTAAATTTGGAGTAAATAAAGTAGTACTTGCGCACTGTCACTTTTACCTTATGTAGAGGGATTCAATTTGCTACTGAGTTTAGCCAGACCCATTCATTTTATTGGTTTGAAGAGTTTTCAAAAGACGTTACTCCGTTTACATTTGTGGATGATCGACTAGTTACCTTTTACAATCTATCAAAATGAGTTGGCTGCAGAGCTAAAAACACCAGAACTCAAGGGTGGTCATCAGTTAATCATTCAGTTTAAGTAATTGTTATATATTTTTTTAAGAAAATTCTCCACTTCATTTGTTGTGTCGCAGGAGTCCCGTGAAGAGCTTGCAAGCTCACTGGGTATTTGTTATGCTGTAACAATAAACATCTATCTATCTATGAACTTATTTGTCCTTTTAAATTTCAGGAATCAAGGGCAGCGACAAGAAAACCAAGACGCACAAGTACGAAAAACCGTCGCGGCTCAAGAAGAAGGGCAAGGACCGGGACGGAGGAGGCAGACGTGGAAACGGGGGCGGGGGGCGCTCGGGCCACAAGGGGGCGGCACACAGCGACGATGACGACGAGGACGAGAGCGTGCCGGCCAGCTACCACACCGTGTCTTTACAGGTCAGTCACCATGTAAGTACCTCGGCCCCTTTTTTACCGCATCTTCAAACGCAAGCGCGGTCTGTTCGTGGAAAAAGCTGCCTGTCGGGTGGAGATGTTGGAAGGCCGCGCAGGTTAAGGCGAGGAGGCCGGAGCGCCGTCCGCCCCAGTAGATGGAACTCTGTGTATTTCGTCCAGGACGTGCAGCCATTTTCGTCGCTGGATGTATGAGAAGAGCTGATGGCCGTGGCGCGAGCGGTCCTGCTCTCTCCTTCGCGACGTTTCGTCTCGCACAGCAAATCCCAAAAGAGCAACTCCTAAGAACAATTCATTCTCAGCATGTTCCGTGTAATTTTAGCCACAAGATAAAATAGCACTTGCTTTGAATCCCACACAGTTTAACTTGGATCATCCTAGAGACATTGGAAACATCTTTTATCAGTGCTGTCTCCAATTGGTTCCGTGGTGATGTCACCGCCACCTAATGACAATTGTCGGTTTTTGCTGTTGTATCTGCTAGTCATCTTGGTCAACCCACAACAACTTAATTCTCTCCTGTGACCTGCTGCCGGCCTCGATGCACATCTAACCGGGGCACAAGCAGCATGGTGACGTCACCACCACTTAAGTGGACGAATGGCAGCTCTTTTTTTTTAATTCACTTTCGTGCGTGTGTCTGCGTGTGTGTGGCCTCCGCTGTCCGCGACCCACCCAGCTGCTGGACCTGATGCACACGCTGCACACCCGGGCTGCCAGCATCTACAGCTCTTGGGCCGAGGAGCAGGTCCGCCAGGAGGCGGCCACGGCAGCCGCGGACGTGCCTGTAACGGCGGCTCAGAGGACGGTCGGCAGGCTCACGAAACACGCCGTGGTGCAGGCCGACGCCAGCACCCTGTGGGCCAGCTGCTGGTGCCCCTTGCTGCAGGGTGAGCCGTGGGAGAGGTTCACCGGCCGAGAGCACCGGCTTTGAGCCGTCAACTGGCGCGGAGAAGCAGGGAGAAGGAGTAACGAGCTGCCGTTTGCTTTTGCGCAACGGTCACTGGGCGGCAGACGCAAAATTGCGCCAGCTACTTAGTACGATTTACAGCTGGTCAGTTTTTAGAACGTGGATCCATCCCGTGTCTT
>JAZEWU010000002.1:6041617-6061209 GCA_036362915.1 Geotria australis
GTGTTGTGTTGCCTGATGTAGTCACTGCTGCCCCCTGCTGCTTGTCTTGTGAATGTCGCCTTTCACCACTTTGGTGGTTACATTTAAATGCACACAAACATTCGTGTTTTTTCGTGGCAGTCTATTGTCACTCTTGCAATATAACTGTGGGTGCATTACTATTTTTATGACAAAACAAATTCTGTTGCTGTACCGATGTGTCCTAGCAATTGTTGTTACTCAGTGCAAGAAAACAGGTTGAAATATATGCTCAAGTGTTCATGATGTTGGTTTTCCACAGCTTAATGTATCAGTTGCTCTTAAGAGCCTCCAACGCAGGAGGACAAATCTCTCGACAACAAGCCCAGATAAACAGCTCTGAAGAGCAATTCTCAGTAAATCATTACCTGTGTAGGAAAGGGGAGATGCAAGTTGCGTAGAAGGGTGAATAAATGGATGGTTATGGATGTATATGACGAATGCGGATATTGCCACAGTGTGGTAGGTATAGCAGGAAACACATTGAATGGTGAAAATCCGATCCTTAGTGGAGAAGAAGAGTAAAGTTTGAGCAAGAACTTGGAACGTGGAAATTCAGTCTGCAATGCAAATGATAACAGGGAATTCCCGACAACAGGAACCATAGTGGAGCATCACCAGACATTGCTCACGAGCTCACGTAACGTGCTGCCTTCCTCCATTCGGACGCACCTTCCCGTGGCAGGCCCCGCAACGGGGGGCCCGTCTCCCGAGCGTCGGTTGTAAAGCGCCACGTCGTGTCGTGGGGCGTGCAGGCACGGCTCGCCTATGCTGCGACGCGCGGCGCCAGGTGCGCACGCAGGCGCTCACCTACCTGCAGCGGGCGCTGCTGATGCACGACCTACAGACGCTCTCCGCCCTGGAATGGGAGGCCTGCTTCAATAAGGTGGGGCTCTCGGCCGCGAGCGGCACGAGGTGGCGGGCCGTCACCGGCGCTGCCGCCCACGTCGTGTGCGCAGGGTGAAGGTCTCGAGTCCGAGTCGCCACGTGGCTCTGTGGATTTGGTGATAGTCTCATCTCACTGTCAGAAACCGCTTAATCCTGTACAGGGTCGCGGTGAGCCGGAGCCTATCTCGGCAGACACAGGGCGCAAGGCAGGGCTACACCCAGGAGGGGACGCCAGTCCATCACAGGGCACCGGGGGCAACTTAGTCCGAAAGCCAATTAACCTATGCAGCGGCATGTTTTTGGACTGTGGGAGGAAACCGGAGTGCCTGGCAAAAACCCCACGGGGAGAACATGCAAACTCCACACAGAAAGGCCCCCGAGTCGGAATTCGAGCCCAAGACATTCTTGCTGTGATGCGCCAGCGCTACTCACTGAGCCACCGTGCCGCCCGATTTGTGATAGTTAATGACAAAAATGTCGCGGAATCGCCGAGGAGTTTCTTTCATCAGGGCACTTCTGTTTGATATTTGGATAATTCTGTTGAGGGCTGGACACAAATCGATGCGTTGACAATCCGTAGCCCAGAGTGATCTGTTGCTGGACTCGCGCGCAAACCTTGTGCGGTAATATGGCCAGTACGATTTATTCACCGGGATCTCCGGCCCAAAGACCTGCGACCAGTTGTGAGCAGATGTTTGGGATCCATCCTTGGGTCTGAGCCAGTTTTGCAGCACGGTTAAACGAGCATTGTTGTTCCAAAGAGCTTGCTATGTGTGGTCATTGCGGATTTTTGATGGACTGGTGAAGTGCCCAGACTTGTGTGTGGGACAAAACTGAAGTTTTCTGGTCAGCCCACATATACTCAGACAACACTCAAAAGGCCTGCACAGATTAATTCACAAAGCCACTCCTACTGCCATCTCCTGTCTAAACTGCAGCTGGGTAGGTTTGTGTGTTGTGACTTTCTGACTACTAAGTCCACATCACTATATTACAGGCATGTGCTACCGTGCCTGGCTGATGCCCAAGCCACGGCACTGAGCCGATACTGCCAAAGCTTAATCTTATCATCCACCTGAGGTGAAACCGCTTTTGATCCCAACCTGATCACCAGTTATTCATAAAAAAAAACCCATAGTTTTATTTGGTGTCTTGCCAGATTAACTTTTTTCCACCCTAGGATTATAATGCTGGTGGTTATGAATAGAATAACCCATGATTTTGCATTAACAATACATCTTGGCTTCAGGTGCTGTTCCCGCTGCTGACCAAGCTGCTTGAGAACATCAGCCCGGCTGACCAGACGGGTATGGAGGAAACGCGCATGAGGACCTCGACACTGCTGAGCAAGGCAAGTGCGGTGACATTGCCACATAAGGTCTTTCTTGGAGAAAAGTGTGGGACTCTCCTCCGATTCCAGAATTTAAAAGCTCTTTGTGGTTCATCTAGGATTCCTACAAATTGTTGTGTGTGTGCTTCAATTTAAATCAGTTAATCTGTCTTGATGTTACTGACATGCCGTTCTTTCCAGAGCCATGTGCAGCGCTTTGTGACCCTGGGGTGAAAGGCGCTCTATAAATGCTATTATTATTATTAGAGTGGAAAAAAGTAAATTCAAACGTGTAGCCTAACAGGAGTACGATATATTAAAACTACATTTATCTGTATGGAAATGGGATTTAATACGATCCACAGCATCATGTGGGATTACAACCTCGTAGCGTGCAGAGCTGTAGTGGATTGAGCCACAACAAGAACACTGCCGTAGTTTTCCTTTATGAACTACACACACACACTGCTATAGGATAGGTAAGCATTCTTCTTCTTTGCGATTCTTCGAAGCGCGATGTTAAATTACAGTTTCCCATTTTCTTACACAGCCCCTTGCATTTTCATTGAACTCCGCAAGGTCTTTTGAGCTGCAGAGGTTGGGCAGTAGAGCACAGACAAGGCAGTGTTCCATAGTATGGTCTGCTTCTCCACATTCACAGGTGGTTGGGCCGGTCTTGTAGCATTAAAAAATAAACATTCTAAATATTTAACCAATGTGAATTGTTATCAGTATTCCGCTGCACGTCTGCTTTGATTATTAAAAAAAACCCTTGTTATCACAGATGCTGCAGCGCTGTTGGTCCATACACCGCTATCCCCAAACACAAAGGCCAACAAGTTGTTTTCATGCTGTTCCAGCGTGAGTGAGCAGCATCTGTGTTTGTGGAGACTTGACGCCCCCTGCCTGCGAGCTGTGGTGTGTGTGTGTGCGTTTATCTTTGTGACAGGCAATATTGGAATATTGGGGAAGGAAGCACAAGTGTTTCATCTGCCCGTATAGCTCAGTTGACTCTCAACAGTTGGCTCCGCTCCGTGACCTGCGAACGAGTCTTCAACAACTTGGCCTTAACAGACACCTAGCTTCTGTTCGACGACCCACTGGCGACATCACTGTCACTCGGTGGCGAATGACGGTTCTCGTCCTCGTTGTTGTGTTGTCGTTCCCCTGCAGGTGTTCCTGCAGCACCTGTCCCCTCTGCTCTCGCTACCAACCTTTGCCGCACTGTGGCTCACCATATTGGACTTCATGGACAAGTACATGCATGCCGACAACAGCGACCTGTTGGTGAGTGAGCCCAGACTGCGCCTTGGTTGCGACTTCCCGCAGTGGTCTTTTATTTTCATTGCATTATTGTTTTTGTTTTGTTATTCGAATTACATTGCAATTGTGCTTTCCTCATCATGCCATCATGAAAAAGAGCAGTCTCCTTTCAGAACTCTCTTCAACCAAGCGGTGGCACCGTCGCCCTGGGTTATTGAATGTCATTGAAAGGGAGATGTGTCGGAGCTCCGTTTGAGCGCCGTTCAGTCATCTCATGTTAACACGAGTCGGTTCAACTTTCCAAGTGCCCTGCTGTAGGAGTTATTTGTAGCATTGTGATCAATTCGAAACACGGTCTTGGCTCTTTGAATTGTAATATGCCAATTTAAGTGAAAATCACTTTGAATTTTATGGTTTTAACTTAATTGTTCATGAGGGTTATACCAATATTGTTAATTCTCAAGTTCAAAAGTAGCCAAATTAAGCGCAAACCCAACATATTTTTGGTTGCAGTGATTGGTAACTGGGCTGAAACCATTGACTCACTGCACTTGAGAACCCCGCGGTTTAATCACAACGAGCTGCTTAGATTCACACCAAAGATCTTGACCGGTGCCGTGTGTAGGTGGTCATTCAGCCTCCTACTGCCCTAACACTGTCCTGTCATCCTTACCCAAGATGGAGGCTATCCCGGAGTCGCTGAAGAACATGCTGCTTGTGATGGACACGGCAGGCATTTTCCAGAACGCGGAGGCGCGCACGGGTTTCTCTCAGCTGTGGGAGATCACGTGGGAGCGGATAGACTGTTTCCTGCCCCAGCTGCGGGACGAGCTCTTCCGGCAGCCGGTCATCCCAGGTGCTCAGCTCGTTCTCGGGGATCCGTTTATAGGGCCACGTATCCTGCGTTGTCGCACACGACTTGTGACCTTAAATCACTCTAAAAATGCTTTTAGATTAAGATCGATCTTGGTGTTATTGCCAGTTTTGTAAGGGTCACCGCTGACATAATTTGCAAGTTTTAATACAACTTCAATGCCGTTACGTGAGCAGTGTGTGGCCTTGCACATATATATTAAGTCTCTATTCCCATTCACTAAAACCACATACACCATAAAAGTAAAAATATAAAACATGAGATATGTGCTTAAGATCTGTTCTTTTGGGATAGCCATGCAGAGCATTTCTCCTCGAGTGCTCTGCCTCCATCGCGAAGGAGAGAGAACGAACGCTCGATACGACATTGAATGAATATCTGTGCGTTATAAATGTAAATTATTATTATCAAGAGCAGCTGTTATGCGTAATTCCCGTTTATCGAGCCACGAAACCAAATTTTTTTATACCCATTTTATACACATTACACAACATTGACGAAGAGCTTCACGACCACCACTCGCCCAACGCCTCGTGCCGTAGACAGCCGTGTGACCGAGTTCCCCTGTGTGTTCGCTGCCGTCGGCAGAGTCAGCGGCACGAGCCCCGTCGCCACCCGTGGTCCTGGAGGTGGTGAGCAGTCAACCCGTCACCTCCACCGCCGCTGGCCACTCCAGCCCAGAGCCGAGCGTCACCGTAGCTGCTGCTGCTGCCTCCGTGACGCCCGCGCCGGAACCAGGTGTGGCTCGTTACTTGGCGACGTCACCCCCAGCCCCCTCCCAGTTTTCTCTAGTCTGTTTTTGGTTTGACTGTATTGTACTTGTACAGCGCTTTTGTCAATCCTCTGTTGGATGAGTGCTTCCCCCACGCCGTATGGGGCTCATGGAGCGCACACATGCAGAAGCACAGAATTACATTGAATTTTGCTAGCCTGCCTGTACTTTTCACACAACTTCCCATGGCCTTTTGACAGCTTTATGTGAACACGGTAGTCACCCATCAAAACTTGATCCAGTCTGAACCTTGTGTGCCCACTGAGATCGGACACATCCCGGGCGATTCTGTGATTTATTTGGAAAACGCTTGAGTCTCAATACTCAGAATTTCCCCATTGGATTATTTGGCCATTTATATTTTCAAAGATTGCTTTGCCTGTGGGAGACTAAGATCTCCACGGTAATGGGTAGGGAATATACTGCAGTTTGTAGGGAGCATTAACATCCCAGCAATAGTTAACTTGGTCCCTCATCGTTTCTGTGGTTTACTGGTTCTCTCCTTGGGCAATTTACAGCATTGGCTTAGTAGAACCAATCAAGGTGTTTAGATAGATGTTTATTTTTACAGCAGAAAAATACCCACTGAGCTTGCAAGCTCGTTACGAGACTCCTGCAACACAACAAACATGCGATAGGAGTTTCGATCCTACAGTGTGAAAGCATCCGATGCGCCTGTACCAGCAAGCGTAACCCCTCGTACCTGTGCCTTCACCCGTGCGTGCAGAGAGGCCCTCCGCAGCCGCTACCATCTCGACGGC
The DNA here is from genome assembly GCA_036362915.1 of Geotria australis. Lineage (NCBI taxonomy): Eukaryota > Metazoa > Chordata > Hyperoartia > Petromyzontiformes > Geotriidae > Geotria > Geotria australis. Next base: position 6,047,524 of record JAZEWU010000002.1, read on the forward strand.
GACACCCGTGCCGTCGCCAGCTGCCAGCCCGGCGCGCGCGGGCGTCGGGGTCGGCGGCAGAGCCGGGGGGAGCCCCGTGGGCGAGGTGGCTCACGCGCTCTCGCAGTCGCCCTTCATCCTGCAGCCGCCGCTGCCGGCGCTTGGCGCCGCTCTCCAGGAAGCGCTGCCGCCCATGGCGCTGCCGATCATCCTCAACCCGGCGCTCATCGAGGCCACGTCGCCCGTGCCGCTGCTCACGGCGCCCCGCGGCGTTACCGTGGGCGAGCACGGCGTGATGGCCAAAGCCCTGCCCGGCGAGGCCGAGTGAAGAGACGCCGTCGCCCCCCCCCCCCGCCCCGCTGGTCATTGCCGCCGGTCATTACGCGTAAACGTCACTTGTAATTTAACGAGCTACGTTGTCTCTAAATTTATTTTAAAATGTTCCGTAATTTTTGCTGGTTTGTTTTGTTGTTGAAAAATCTGGGGGATTTGACCGTGTTTACAGTAATTTAATTTTAGGCCATGAATTCTGGGCAGATGGTTAACTCACGGAAGCTGGTGTCAACCCCAAACTACCCCCTAGGATGTGCCGCTCGTGCTAAACCATTGTTTTCGTCAGCGTTCTTCGATTTTAAAGCTGCGAGTTGTTGCAAGCTGTAGTTTAAATAAATGATCAGCATTGGCTCCACGAAGTCTGCATGCACATTGTACAAAATTCAGTGAATGCTAACCAAAGGGCAGTCATCGGTTAAACTACTTAAACCTGATGGCATACCTAACTATATAACAAGTTATACTGGGGTAGCATGGGAAGTTAATGTATTACTTTATGAATTAAAAAGATTACAGCGCCGCTTGCCATGTGCAGCTGTGTTGTATGATGCTGTTATTTGCATTTCATCCAGAATAGCTTGCTGTCACCAAAAAGGACAATTTATTCATTTGGAAAGTGGTCTACTGCTTAAATTGTATATAAAGCATTCAGCTCATGAAGACAATGTACTTTTCACTTTGTAAGAAATAAATCTATAAGTGTAATTACTATTAAAAGTTATTCAATAAAGAAAAGTAATATTATTCAAAGGCAAATCATGTTTATTGTTGAAATATTTTTAACACATGATTACAATACATTCATCTAAAATACAATGCAAGTGCTCGTACAGTATACATTCTCTTTTAAGGCTATGCATAACTTTTTTGAAGTTAAATGCAAGAAGTGCTCTTTATAGAATTCAGTATAGTGATTACAGTGATAACTGTTTTTACAAATTACATTTTTGCAGGAACACAAAAGGCACATGTAACCTCAGGATCACTATAAAAATAAGTCCTCATCACACAAAACAATGCCCAGTAAGCACGCTACTGTTTATGGCTCTCACAAAATCGGTAATTATGTGATCCTTTACTAACACCATGCAGTCATGCAGCAGTACATCATGCATATTATATGATACATATAAAACAGCGACTTTCGACAGTTCAGAATATTTTCATTCTTCTATTATGTTACTTCGTCTCTACCCAAGAGAGTTTCACCGAGTCTCAGGACTCTTTCAGGAAGGTCCTGCAAAGTTTTAACAGTATAGGACGGATGATGATTGTGTTTTCCCCAATTAAGTAAATTACAGGTAATTTTTCAACATTGTGATATTTGGCCAATACCAGTTGCAGTGTATGTTTTTTGCTATGGGAGGAAATCGGAGAACCCAAATGTGAAACCCATGCCAAATGGGAAGAACGTACAAACTCCACATAGCAAGGAGGCCAAGATGCTGAGTGGCACCCCTCTGCACCACTGAGCATCGATGACAAAGTGCAGGTAGGACACAGATATTTGTGTAATTTTAAAGGTGTGTATGCATTAAGGCATATATTTTATAATTTCTCCACATATCGAAGAATTGATTCGAGAAAAAAATAAAACTTGAGAGAACCTCCTGTTCCACTGCCAGGTTGTCCAGTTTGTAATAGCTTATACATGGCTTCTAGTTCACGAACCTTGAAAGATACAGAATTGAGTTTAACAAAGTGCTTGGTGGTGGTCAATATTCAACCTAAGATTTTCTGTCAGCAAGACACGTAAGCATGCCCACTAACACGCTCGTTTAAATGTGAGGCGAGTATAAAATAATAAAACACCATCCTCGAATGTAGACAGATTCGGGTGAAAGGCGCTATATAAATGCTATTATTATTATCTCGCGTGCCTCACTGCTGCAGCTGACTGCTGTCTAATTTCGCCATCTCGTGCACGTAAATGCCGATGCTCTCACTGTCGAACAGGACAAAGTAGATGTTCTTGAGTGAGGAGTCCATGGTGGAGATGAAGTAGTTGGAGATGGCCTTGAGTATCAGTTGAGCTGCCATCTGCTTCGGAAAACCATTTCTGCGGGTGACACAATCACATCCGGCCGTGAAAGCATTGACATATCTCACCCTAACAAGCAGTTTTCAAAGTGTAAGGTTCTAAAAATTACACAAGGGCAATTTTTAAGGCAGTTGTCACGGTCAAATGTCACCAAAATGATTTGGCGCAACATTCAAGACAAAAAAATGTTACCAAACCTGGACAAATCTGATAATTGCTGATCTCCCTTGTGTGTAACTTGAGGTGGGTCTCGTGAAGGTTGTGTGCCAATAGGTCATGTGACGACCTCAGGTTATGTGCTCCGTAGACCAACCATTGGTTCAGCAAATCCCCCTTTTGACTTTCCGCTGGCTATCCACAACTCGATCACTGCCATGACGATTCTGAGTTGCTTTAGTTGCTCATGGCAAATGCAATGATGTTGACAATTGCAGTTATAAATGTACTAAAATGTCTCGTGTATAAGATAAAATTATTATTGTAAAGAATATTGGATAAAATGTGTTTTGGATCTTTGAGGCGAGGGGGGGGAACTACAATAAAAATCCTTCATTACCCGCCACTGCCAATGGAGGGCAGCGCCACCGTGGCTAGCTTTTTTTCATCAGCCAGTGTCAGACAGTTCTTGACCGTCTTCTCCAGCAGCTCAGCACTCCGGTCCGTGCCCCACGACGGGCTGTTGCAGTGGATCACGTGCTCGGCCTCCAGGCCCGGTGCCGGGCTTATGGCCGCTGCAATAAACACGAGGCGAGGAGGTAAGTGTCCACCTATTCGGCACGACGGCTCTGAGGTGTAAAAAAAAAAAGCTCTGGCGCGGTTGCCTTTTATGTTACCATTGTTTTTATTTTTGTGGCAGAAAGGAATGCGTTGACAGCTCTCCCTGCCCTTACGGTAATGTTTTATGCAATCCCTGCAAATTAAAGGCTCCCCATGATGTGTTTAATGATACTTCTCCATACCATTTTTAAGCAAGCAAAAACAGAGATCGTTGTCTTGTTCAAATCATTTAAATTATGGTAGTATGTATCTGCCTATTGCCAAAGTGCACACATGCAGCACCAGCTCACGAATATGTAAGAGTGACATTAATAATGACTTAATGCTGACCTCCAGCAATGTCCAGTGGCCCGTTGCTATTGCGAAGATTTTGCACAGCATCCTCCAACTCTTTTCCTCCTTTCTTTGCCAGAGCATTTCCTGCAAATGCAAACACTCATTACTCAGGTTAGTCGGCCTTATCTCCGAACAATGTACATGCGCGGCCCCTTTGAAATCCACTGCTGGATGACAGCCTCCACATGCTGTTGCAGGCCATGGGGGTTATTTGATAATACTTAACCATACTTAGCGATGCTGGTGAGTGCGGGTTGGTGAGGGCGGGGAGCACAGAATTACAGTACAACAATGGATATTTCTACACTGCCGTCTGCTGCCCACGACGTAGTATATTCCCACCGCAGGGTGGCCGCAAATCGGAGCACTATCCAGGCTTATCTTGCACAACCCCATATATATGACAATACTGGACACATCCCGGGTGATTTGGTTATAGTCAAGGACAAAATATCCTTGTGGAAAAAAACCAGGGCCTGATTTGCATAAAACTCCCGAAGAGGACATTTCGCTTGGTCATTCAAAGCAATGCAAGTTGAAGAGAAAAACATTAGCAAAGTGGTTTTACACAACCGACAGGTTTGCTGCTGCAAAGTTTATTTCAGGTATTTCTCTTGCAAGCATTACTCACCAACTTGTCCCCCCATGTAGAAGTTGTTGCCGGTGGGATGGATGACTGCGTCGCATTTTAAGGTGGCAATGTCGGCCTTGACAACCTGCAGCTGCACAGGCGGACTTGATTATCGTCTGTGTCCATGTTTATCGGTCCTGCTGCGTGCTACGGCATGTCCATCAGCTTTATTACCTTTTGCCCAAGGAAGAGGGTTTTTGAGGAGAGAATGGTAACAGCTTCTGCTGCACCCGCTGAAGGATTGGTGGCCTTCCTGCCTTTACCCTGGGTAGACAGCAAGATCCACAAATTCCGTTTTACGAACAATAGTTCAACGTGAATTTCACTTAAATAGCAACCGCGTTTCAAGAATGTAATTTGGAAAATTAAATACATATTACCACCTTTATTAACACTGGCTTACAAGTAAAAAAAAAAGACAAATGCAGTGTTATTGTGTTTGCACATCACTGAGAAAGAAGTCCATACATTTTTATATTAATAGATCAATATCACTGCCATATTAAGAGTATATGTTTTATATTGTATAGTATTACGCTTTCATGTTTTAGATATGATGGTAAGCAACTAAAACATAATTATTTATTTCAACAGTGTGATTGTTAGAAATTGGAGGCTTAGCTGCGTGGTGACATTCGGTTCAAAAGCCCTACTATTTAAGTTCAAAGGCCTTGAGATTCAATTGAAAAATTAATTAAACGATGCACTATCGGCCAAATTGCCTCCATTTTTATCTAAATTATACATTTAGTAGAGACACTGATATATATATACAGACATTGTGTGTACAGTGCAAACACTTGCTCTATACCTTTTTCACGGTTGTGGTAGTGGGCTTGCGGGCAGGTTTGGACTGCGGAGGTGGTGTATCTGAAGCAGCGAGGAGCGCCTGTTTTGTTTTCTTGAAAGGCTGGTGCATCAGGATCTCTGGCGGGACTCGGGGCAGCACCCCGCTGCTCGCAATGGTCACACCGCGCAGCATCTGCATCAGGCACAAAACAAATACCTATAGCCATAGTAGCATAACAATAATTTGACTAGTTTGTCGGCAGCAGAGGGCTATATAGTACTATCCATTGTTGTATTGCACTCAAGTTGTATATGCTCTCTGCTGTCACCAAGCCACTGATCGGCATGAAGTAATGTCAGATAACATCCACGACCCACATGATGTGTAGAGGCCCTCATTCAGCAGTGAATTGACAAAAGTCCTGTATATGCATGGATAAGCATATTCTGATCCGGAAACATTCACTAAGAGCGTACTTTCAAATAACATGCATACTACACTATGTGAATGTAAAATTTGGGCTTAGGGGACGATGAAAACTATTCACACTAGGCAAGAAAATCTAAGATAGTAAAAACAAGATTAAAAAACAAAAATCCAATGAGACTGACCCAAAATTATGCCCATTCATCGAAGCAAACCTGCTTTTGCCTACATTCACCATAAAAAAAAATTGTGTATTAAAGAACAAATAGCCAACTTGTTCATACATTATTTTTAATTTGTGTATATCCTCGGCTGGCCTGAGAACGCCTGGGAATCTTGCTTAGGTAAGGGATCTCTGGTCCATTCTCCTTGGACTGCTGCCACCGCTACAATCACCAGGACAGGCGGTTTAGAAAATGGATGGATGGATTGTGTGAACCATTGCCACTGAATGTTGAGTAGGAATTACCTTCCGTAGCTCCTCGTCCAAGGCCATGGATAAGTGGATGTGGCGAGGGGTGATGCGCACCTTATTGCTGTTGCGCGCTATGTTGCCTGCCAGTTCCAGTACTTCAGCTGGTGAACACAGAACAGACATTCCTAAATGAACCCACTGCACTGCACCTGATACCCATTCTCCACACAAGTGACCCATTGAACAAAGCACTCACTTGCATGGCCACGCTAAAAGGATTGCAGTAATAAGGTACTACCGTGTAATAAAACAAATGTATTGCATTATATACAAGTAGAGGGCAACCTGCCCAATGGATAGGTTAATTTAACACTCAGGTGACACCTGACACCACACCAGTCACCAAAAAACCTAACTCGAAAAACATAAGTGTCAATGTGCAGGACTGGCCGCCTTATAGTCTTCCACAGACAGATCTGTACACGAAGCACAACAGCATTCCTTGCCAGCAGCTAGTGGACTTCACGATTAACATGTAGTGACAGATGCTTTTCTACCAAGGTCAATGGTTATAAATAACTCATCACCTGCTCTGCCTTTCCCCCGGCCATTCCCACATTGACTCCACCTTATTCCCCATGCCATACACAATCTGGGTCATGGTTGTTTTCCCCCCGCTAGGTTAAAGTTCACATGTTGTTCACAGCAGCACTTCATGTAACAACGGCCACCCAGCTGGTGGCAAGGCAAATAAACGTGACATCCGGTCCACACAAAATCGGGAGTCGGTCGACGTGAGGGCACGGTGAAGGGGCTCGGAGGCACACCTGCCAGGTACTCCGTGACAGCCGCCAAGTAGATGGGTGCGCCCATGGCGATGCGCTTGCGGTAAATGCCACTCCGGAGGTACCGCAGCATCCGTCCCACCGGGAAGAGCAGGCCTGCCCGCGCCGAGCGGGACTGCCGCGCCACCTTTTTCTTGCCACCGCGCGTCGACATTTGCCCTCTGTTCTCAATTCAGGCCTGTGGACGAGCCCACAAAAATGTCAGCGCTGTACATTTTTGACGTTAAATAATAATGGTGTATTGATGTAGGTTTTCAAGGCTCGATGAGAATTGCTCTTAAGAGCTGCTCTTAAGGGATAGCCATGTCGAGCGTTTCTCCTCTCCTTCAGATATCCAAAAAGTGCAGTTCTTAAGAGAAATTCTCCATAAATGGACAAGTCTGTTTCCATGTAAAACGTGTTTGTGTCCAATCTGTGAGCCCTTTGCTCCGATGTTTTCCATCTGAATTTGGTTAAGCAGGCACATTCCTGACTAGTGTCCACTTTTTGAACTTAATCAGCAATTTGTGAATGTTAAACGCAGTCAGATTGCTCGATGTAACAATCATAAGCCATCCACCAACACGTGGATCCAGTTCATCCAAAAACAGATTGTACATACATAGATGACCTCTGTAATTAGGTAAAAGCACACTATTATGATGCATAAAATATGGAGCTTAGTTTGCTTTTTATGCTTCAGAGAACACCATCAACTCACTGCTCTTCAGAACCTGGCTTCGATCACTAAACAATTGGCTGAAAATATCTTAATATATAGAGAACTGAAGAGCTTGGTTTACTCGTTAGCGCCAGATCACTGCCTGGTTGGCTGCTAATTTACAGCTTGTCGTTGGTTCCTCGGGAAACCACGATGCCGTTCAAAAAACTAAATCTTATTTTGTATACATGCTATATACCATTGGAATCCATTCATTGTCACAAGCTGCTTAATCCTTTACAGGGTCGCGGTGAGCCGGAGCAATATCCCGGCAGAAACAGGCCGCAAGGCAGGGCTATACCCAGGATGGAAAGCCAGTCCATCACAGGGTACCGCGGCCAATTTAGTCAGCAGGCCAATTAACATATGTCTGTGGTCTGTGGGAGGAAACCGGAGTGCCCGGCGAAAACCCACGCGGAATTGTCTACAATTTCACATTGAACGTTGTACCTAACTGCCGTGTTTGTTTTAACCCAATAGGGATCTCAACTGGCGTTAAAGGTCACAAGGTGTAGATAATTAACACGGTAGTTGTGGTAGCTGCGTGGCGGCCTGTACTGCACGAGTTGTTAGCGCCGTTTCACTGTTGAGCAGAAACGACTTTAAAGTCATTGAAACGCGTGTATTGGCACTCCGATGACGTCATGTCACACATTTCTCAAGTGACGTCGTAGTCAATACGATATAAACAAACGCAATAAACTGAACAGCAAACGTAAACAATTATTTTGACACTGGCCATGCAAGTACAATCAACATTCACAATATATCAACAACAGCAAGAAGCCACGTTTAATGTCAACGTTGTTTTATTTTAATTTAGTTTAAAATTCACGGCCGAAACGCAACCAAGAGCCAGCGATTACATCTCCCAGTTCATATACGCGGAGCTCGAGCTCTCGGCCAATCATAGGCGCGCTTACGTGCAGGTCACTCAGCTGTTGACCAATCACAGGGCTCGACGCAGAGCGCGCAGCCCCTATGCGCTATGCGAAATCAAACACCACGTGTGCTGTACGCCAAGCACCACTGGAGCCGTGAATCATGACGTGCCGTCGCAACGGGGCTGAGTTCAAGAGCCGATGTTAAAAATCACCTCGGTGAAGAAGGTCGCCTCAGACGCTGTTGCTGGGAATAAGTCAGAAGCCCCTTGGAGTTTGATCGCCGGGCGCGACACACTTCCTAATGTTGTCGGGGATGCCGTGACGTCCCGCTGCCGCGCCGACCAATCAGCGAGAGCGAACCGCTCCCTCATTAGCATGTCATTAGCATACCGCCCGGACTTGCCCGGGCCAAGACACAGACAAAGATCCCCCGTATAGCCCTGGAGAGACTCTAGGGGCAAGTGCTGTTAGATAGATGTTTATTATTACAGCAGAAAAAAAAAATACCCAGTGAGCTTGCAAGCGCTTTACATGATTCCCGCGACACAACAAACAAGTGAATTTACAAAAATAAATAAAAATATAAAATAACAAATTAACAAAAAAAGCATTTACACACAGCATTGCACGTGTGACAAAATAAATAAAAACGAATCAACGCTAGTTAAAACAGTTAAACATGTGAAACAGCACGGCACACGAGCCGGCCATATTGACTCCTACACTTAGTCCGTCATTAATTGAAAATTGCTTCATTCTCCTGGGTCTGTCCCATGACCTTCCTATCAGCGAGCCTTCGACACTCTGTGTGGCCTCAAGGTGCACCTGGCCTGGCACGGGCGCCGTGATGACGTCACCGCCACTTAGTGGCGAACGGCGGTTGTTGTTGTTGAGGTAGCGAGTACCTGCATAAACCCCACACAGACACAGGGAGAGAGACAAATTCCACACAGAGAGGAGGGGGCACCCGAGCCGAGAATACAACCCGAACGCCTCTCATTCTGAGGCGGAGGATACTCAGAGAAACTCAGAGACCCATAGACTCACACAGATGCCCATAGACTCACACAGAGACCCATAGACTCACGCCGAGACCCAGACTTACAGAGACTAATACACGCACTCATTGATACGGCCACGGGGTGGCACCATCACGCCGTGAACGAGACGTAGAGCCACGACCACAGCTCAACTGCAACGAGCCGGTGCCAGGCTAGGTAGCTAGATAGATGTTATTATAACAGCAGACAATAAATACCCTGTGAGCTTGCAAGCTGTGGGAGCGGAATTCTTGCGATACAACAAACGCACGAAATAACCAACATAAACAATATACAATATCAGTCGGTAATATAACGGATTTGCATCATTAAATTGTTCAAGGATGAAACATAGCTCCGTATCTCTATATGTGTAGAGACTTGTGAAAGACATCCCGCTCCCCCGAGCTGACTACGGGAGCCTTTCACAAGTCTCTACATATGTATTTGTGCATCTCAATATGTCTGTTTATCTCTATATGTCTCTGTGTATCTCTATGTATTGTGTGCAATGCTATGTATTTTGGACTTTTTTTTATTCTGTGCAATGCGTTGTATAAAAAAAACCCCAAAAAAAATTGTTGCTGATTTTCCGTTCTCTGTCGTTGTTGACATGTCGTTCTCTCCACAGCCTTGTGCAGCGCTTTGTGACCCTCGGGTGAAAGGCGCTATATAAATGCTATTATTATTTTAAAAAAATGTTATTTATAAATCTTGTATATATATAAAAAAAAAATCAGCAACTCGCATGTTTTTTGTGTCGCAGGAGTCCCGGAAACAGCTTGCAATCTCACTGGGTATGTGTTTATCTGCTGTAATAATAAACATCCAAAATAAACATCCATGTATCTGTGCATCTCTATATGGCTCTGTGTATCGCTATGTATTTGTATCTATGAGGCTCCAGGAATCAGTCGCCACGAACGGCCGGCCGCAACGCAGTTCCGCGGCTCGGCCACGAGACGGCGACACTTAGCCCCCGACTCCCCCACACGGGATAGCCAGCCGCATACAAGACAAAGACAAAGATCCCCTATATAGCCTTAACACACTCAAACTCACACTCACTCAGGAGGCGCTACTCACAGAGTGGCCACGAGGCGGCGCAATCGCCCCTAACTTCCCTCCACACGATTAAATAACAAACCGACATTCGCCACTAGGTGGCGAATTGTCCGATCTGTGATGTGAGCCCATACACTCCAAACAACCAGCTGTTCCTCAATAGTGAACGGTGAGGCAGTTATTTCTGGACCACCCTGTAACTATATAAACTCGTTTGAGCCCTCTGAAATAAATATCGGTTATTTAATATACGACGCAGTGTCTGGCAAATATGTTAGCGCCGGCTAATCGTGTGGCTGCCTTCCCCTCCCTCATCGCCTCTATACGGCTTCCTCGCTGCGTCTCTGAGGAGTCATCCTCTCTTCGAACAAAATATCTTCAACATTGAACGAATACTGTGCAGCCACGCGGCACAGTGATACATTGTACATTTATTTTCTATTTTAAATAAATACATTTAACTCGCCATTCTCAACCATTCTCAACATTCGAGTTTATGGGAGCCTAACATCCGAGTCTATGTGACACTTTAACATCGGAGTCTATGGGAGACTAACACCCGAGTTCTAAGGTAGACTAACATCGGCGTCTAGAGCCAGCATTCTCTGTCGGTGGGTCTTTAACCCGAGAGTGCAGCGCCGCCCAGGGAGTAAATGTAGAGTGAAGGTGACAGCACCGCCCTTCCTGCCCTCCAAGCGTCGCGTCACCCGCGCCCGCTCACCTACACGCAAACACGTATGTCCGCCGCGCTCAGGCTATGGGGCTTGGCACCCTGTTTGTCGTGCTGGCAGCCTGTGTGGGTACTTCAAGCTGTTTTGTGGGTAAGTCGTGTTGTTTGTGGGTAAGTCATGCAGTGTGTGGTAAGTCGAGTTCCGTGTGGTTAAGTGCAGTTGTGGTACGGCGGCTGTTACTAGCAACAGAACGGCATCACTATACAGCGTTCATGCTTATCCTCCCTCCTTCGCGACGTTTCGCCGCTTACGTTGGAAGACAGCATCATCAGACTGAGAGAGGAGGAACGCTCATTACGGACATCCCGAAAGAGCAGCTCTTAAGAGCGATTTTCATACATCGAGCCGTGAAATCCAACACTATTGACTACAGACGCTATGTTATGCTGTGTGTATGGACGACACTATGTCGACTGTATCTATAGACTATGCATAGACGATATAGAGAAGGAATACTTGACACGGCTATCCCGAAAGAGCAGCGATGGAGACATCTGATAATGAGTAGTTTTGTGCTGTTAAAACATTCCATAATTTTGTGCCGTTAAAGCAGTCCATAGTTTTAAGTGGTGTAGTGTTATGGCTTGTGTAGCCTGAGACTAGTGTATAGTGTATATGTAATAGTGTATCATGTATAGTAGAGTTGTGTAGAATGTACAGTAATCATTATAGTGTGTAGTGTATAGAAAATGTACAGTATATATTAGTGTATCATGTATAGTAGTGTATAGTATAGTGTAGATTAGTGTATCAGTTAGTGTATAGTTTAGATGAGGAAAGGGATGTCTGGTCCACTCTCCTTGGACTGCTGTCACCGCGACCCTCACCAGGACGGGCGGTTTAGAAAATGGATGGATGGATGGATGTTTATTATTACAGGTGAAAAATATCCAGTGAGCTTGCAAGCTCTTCATAGGATTCCTGCGCCACAACAAACACGCAATGTGTACAAGTGTAAACATCGCCACTATAGTGTCTTGTAGCAAATGAGTAGTGTTGTGCAGTTACAGGATTCCGTAGTTTTAAGTGATTTAGTGTTTAGATTTGTGTAGCCTGCGACGATTATAGTGTATAAGGGCCTTCTACTGTAGATGTATACAGTAGATCATTTCCCTTTTACTGTAGATTACTTACTACCCAACCTCTGCAGCTCAAAAGACCTTGCGGAGTTCAATGAAAATGCAAGGGGCTGTGTAAGAAAATGGGAAACTGTAATTTAACCATCGCGCTTCGAAGAATCGCAAAGAAGAAGACTTACAAACATGTTTATTAACATAACTTTACATCATTCAAATATATTTACATTATCCAGGGATATTTGGGGGTTTTTTAAGGGTGATATAGGAAGGTGATGTTAGAGTGTATACAAGTAACATCCAATAGTCCGGCATATTTGCTGATCCGGCACCGCTTGGTCCAGATGGTGCCGTATTATTGGACTTTTACGCGAGTCCTACCTGAACACTCCACGACACCGGTTGTAATTTAACACACAGGAAGCTGTGGGGTCGGGTGTGACCTGCCTGTGATGTAGGTAGTGCGGTACTATAAAGTAACATACCGTACAGGCTTACCGCCGAGTTATTTTTAAACCGAGCGAATGTTTTGCCGAACTGGAAATTTAAATGAACGTCGCTCAGCACTTGGCTTTTGGTGTGAAGCGTGACGGTAAACAACGTAATATATGAACGTAATAAATTATTCTTACATGCCATGTGTACATGTTTGCAATGCTTCGCCGATTCTGTCTGCAGCAGAAGGTTTACCGACGTACGCACTGGCGGACAGTGTAGTGTCACCCACTCCATGTCCCTCTGGGTCAAGTGCTCCTGGATCTGGTGATTGCTCAGGTATCTGCAAGTGTGTGTACCCATCTCATTGACTAGAGACAACATAGACCAGTGTGCTGCAAGTTCACTCGGAGCTGAGTAGGCAAGGTGACAGGTGAAAGCAGAGCTGTCAAGATTGGCCTTTGTGAAGAGAGATTGTAACATAAGAATTGCTCTCCATCGCTGTTCCTTCCGGATAGCCATATCGAGTGTTCCTGCTCTCTATTCCGAAATAAGCAGCTAGGGAGAGCAATTCTCATACATCGAGTCGAGACAAACCTGCATGAGTACATTGTGACATAAGTTAACACAGAGAGTTCGCACTCTGGGAATACCAGTGCTGCATCTGCCAGGTATTTTGGTTAGCCGATAATACCTGGATCTGTGCTGTGACCACCTGCCAGCAAGCCTTTGACACATCCTGAAACCTTTAAATACACCTAGCCTGGCACAAACGTTAAAGCAGTGTGGCTATAAACATCAATCCTGGGGAAATAAAAAAAAATGTAATAACTTTTACAGTGCATAACGCTTGGCACAGTATTCAATGTCAACCGTATGCATTCAAAGCGACAACAATGCAGAGGCGCGAGGAAACCGCAGTGAGGCGGGAGTCAGCCATGCAGTTAGCCGGTGCCAACATTTTCCAGATACAACGTCCTTCATATTATGATGGTATCGGCCAATTAATGGGTGTTTGTCAGTGGTGGGAGGAAACCAGAGAATCTGGTGGAAACTCACGCAGAACAGCGGCAGAACACACAAACTCCGCACAGAAAGGCGACCGAGTCAGGATTTGAACCGCCTCGGGTAGGACCTTCTTCAGGCGGAGGTGCAGATATTACCACTGCAAACCCACCACAT
>JAZEWU010000002.1:6078281-6095258 GCA_036362915.1 Geotria australis
TGCGGGAGACAGAAGCAACACTCGACGCGGCTATTCCGAAAGAGCATTTACGGAGAGCGATTCTCCTACTGTACATCGAGCCGTGACAAACCCACGCCAGTAATACGTTGTGATGTTATTCTGATCGATAGATCGCAGCTGCCGGCACGCTGACCTCATGGAGGAAGGATCGATGCCCCCCGGGGTGTATGTGGGACCGGGGAACCACAGTTTGGGGGTCGCCGCTTGGGAGGGCCCTGCTTGGGGGGGCTCAGCACTGGGGGGCCCTGCTACGGAACCCCAGCTCTCCGAAAGCAACGGCAGCAGCATGGGCGACCAAACGGTAAGGCGCGCTCGCTCGCAGGTTACAACGGATTTGCACCGAGTTCGAATCCCGCTCATAGCCACCAACATCAGTGACGTTGTTCTGACCAGGTCCTGGGTCTCCCCAAGGTCGACTCAGCCGCAAATGAGTACCTGGTGCGGTGGTGTGTAAAGATCGCCACTAGGGAGACAAAGGGAGCCAGGCGTGGTGCTGGTCACCCACCCCCTCGTGTAGCGTGTTGACATTCATAGGTGCTACTCGCTAACAGCACTTGACCGTACAACCTGTTAAGGCTATACGGGGGATCTTTGTCATTGGGATTCCGCGGTGGTTCTACAAGCACGGGGAAGAGTTTTTCAATTAAGGTGCATTCACGTGTATGAATGTAACACGTGGATTAAACACTGTGTTGTGTGGCAGTACCGCACTGATCTATTCACCCGTCAGTGCCAACTATTTTAAATGACTATCCTTGGAAATCCATCGCTTGCTTTTTTTAGTCACACCTGCAAGTGCTTATTTATTATTGGGATATTGTTAGTTATAATGTGCGTCTTTCACTACATTCTATACACTTCGTATATGTTTACGAAAATCTTGAATACGGTATTTCGTTTGTCTTCTCTCTCCATTTCGCGTGTTTGTTGTGTCGCAGGAATCCCGTAAAGAGCTTGCAAGGTCACTAATTTTTTTTCTGCTGTAATAGTAAACATCTGTATATCCACTAGTATTACCAGCTTGACTTGGTCGAGATTGTAAAAATCTCTCAAGTTCTTGCCTGCTAAAACAAACTCTCTGAATTAATTTACATTTGCTGGTGATAGAATTTTAAATGCATTTTTAAAACAATTACCTCAAGAAGTTTTTCCAAAAGTTCACCTACTCTATATACACTTCGTGGTCATAAGGCAGTGTTAAGAATGTCCGGTTTCCTCCCACAGTCCAAATACATGCTGCTGCATAGATTAATTGACCTGCGGACAAAATTGCCCCCGGTGCCTTTTGAAGGACTGGCGTCCCATCATAGGTATAGGCCTGCCTTGTGCCCTGTGTCTGCCGGAATAGGCTCAAGCTCACTGCAACCCTGTACAGGATTAAGCGGTTTCTGACAATGGATGGATGGCTATATACAGGTTAGGCCAGATATAACTGAGACATTTCAAACTTATGTAAATATAAATGTGTCAGTTATTTTTGGCTCACTATGCATTGGAGTGTTTGCATGCTTTATATGGACGTGGTATGTTTATGTTATGAAAATTGATGTATAATAATCCGTTTATTAAGTTAAAATAATGGGTTTGACGCCAAGCTATGATTCGCATCATTGGCAGGGGTTGATATATACAGCTTAACTGTGCCTGCCTTAGCCTGACTGAGCCCAACAAGTTTGACCTACCTGGTGTGTCATGTCAGCAACAAAGTGAGAGACAAAGGGTTGAGAGTGTGCCCAGTAGTGATGGATTCATCAGACTTGCAACCATATCGTGCTTTATAGGCGCTCACAAACAGCAGCTTGCTCCTCGGTTCTGAGATCAAATTATCGAGCTTTGTCTTTTTATACTAGTATATGTGAAAGTGTAGCGATATATGCTGTTGCTCTTAAACCACCTCTAACACACGTAAATACCTTATAATGAGTGATTGATGCAGATTTGAATGTTCTGTTACGGTCTAAATAGCTGAAATTTGCCATACGTTGTAGTGTTAGGAAAATGAAAATAAAATGTTTCAGTTTTGGACAACATTTACGGTTTTACTCGTCGGACAGGATGAGGTTAAAGTCTAACGCGAGACACTTGCTGATGGACAAACGCCATCATCTGAGTAATTCACCTACCCAGAATGCGTACATATAACCTTGGCTTACTGAAACACATTCTATGAAGTTTGAGCGTTCGTAATGGCTGTTATTACCAACAACATATTCTGAAAAAAGTTGACCTTAACCATTCCATAGACAACCTTATAAAAACCCGTAGCCATCCGTATTGCCAAAAGTGGGCCATTTGTATGCCTGAATCCTCAAACGCCTAAATAACAAAACATATATATGCTAAATAAATTATTATCTTAAGCATGCATAACCGAATGAAATGTATATATCAATGAAAGCCTCCTGGAGTCTGAATACTTTTTTCAATACGAATCTTACATAAGGATGTTTGAGGCAGGTCTCTTTTTTAATAATGTCTGTTGATTGTATGATAAAACCGGGGTGCCAGGATAAATCCCATGACACGTATGATGGTGTTACAAAGGTCCGTGTAGATACGCTGCCACGGGTTTGGGAGTTCGACAAATATTCACGTGATCCACTATCCCCAGGGTTCTCAACCGTTTACTTCTCAAGGCACACTCGGGTCTGGTCTCCACGGACCACTGGGTGGCGCTCGCGGCCCATTGATGGGTCACGACCCACCGGTTGAGAATGGCGGGACTAGCCCCTGCTTAGTGAAGCTCTGTTTATGAGTTTAGGTCATGTGAAAAAGTGTGATGAAGCTGAGTGGAAGTCTCAGCGAAACGTCGGTACCATCTTTGAAGGTAAGTGCTGTGTGTGCTCGCTGGTAGCCCCTGCTTCTTTGCTTCCAAGGCAGGGTCACACCTCACCACACCAGGTTTCATAAACACAGGCACGCCCCATGCATACGTAGAATACTCTTGGCATGGGCCTTGGTTTTCGTTGAGTTTAAACGCCACGACACCGCACACAATGTTCCCGTTTAGGGATTCTCTTTTAATTCTAATTTCCGTTTTGAGAGGTAGAAGAGCACACAGGAAACCAAAGGCTTCGGCTAATATTTCCAACAATAATATGTTCATATTAAAAATATATCCCAAGGGTGTTTGTCTTGAGTGATGTGTGTAAATCTGCGTCCAAGAGGTGCAGCGTACAGCAGTGTGGTCCTGATCAGCTGGGTTCGCTTCCCAAACATGGGTCGGGAAATCAGGCTTTAGTCTGTCTTGGGCCTTCATTGGGCCTGCTTAGCCATACCAGGCATTGTGATGTCCATACCACCTCTGTGCACAGCATTACATATACTATCCATCCATCCATTGTCAGAAACCGCTGAATCCTGTACAGGGTCGCGGTGAGCTGGGGCCTATCCCGGCAAACACAGGGCGCAAGGCAGGGGTATACCGAGGATGGGACGCCAGTCCATCACAGGGCACCATGGGCAACCTGTGCAGCAGCATGTCTTTGGACAGTGGGAGGAAACCGGAGTGCCTGGCGAAAACCCACGAGGACACGGGGAGAACGTGGGAACTCCACACAGAAAAGCACCTGAGCCTGGATTCGAACCCAGGCGGTTCTTGCTGTGAGGCGGCAGCGCTACTCACCGCGCCACCGTGCCGCCCTACTATACAGTATTGTTTGAAAAATGTGTACATATTAGCCATGGGGTACATAGGATGGGATACGGTAGGAAACTTACAATTCTCTAAATTATAGAATGCACACTAATTACTTCCGATTTAGGCAAAATTCAGCTTACGTAAGGATTTCCAGAACAAAACCTGTGCGTGAGTCGGGGACTGTAGCTGTGCAGTGGTAACATCTGCGCCTCACAGTAAGAAGGTCCCGGGTTCGAATCTCGGTTCCTTTCTGTGCAGAGTGTGTGTGTTCCCCCCTGTTCTGCGTGGGTTTCCTCCGGGTTCTCCAGTTTCCTCCCACAGCTTAAAAAAACCACTCATTAATTATTTGGCCGATAACATCATAATATATAGGAAGCAGTGCGTGGAAATATGGGCCGGCAAGCTTCCTCCTCTGCCTCTCTGCGCTTTCCTCGCTCCTCTGAGTCGTTCTCTCGTCGCATGAGTACCTTCGACAGTGAATGAATGTGTGCGTTATAAATGTAAAATTAGTATTATTAGTTGTGCCCCTGGAGAGGGCGAGAGAGAGAGAGAGTCGCGTGTTGTGGGAGAGTTGAGCGCGCATGACGGCACAGGGTTAAATCAAATCAGGCGAGTGATGCGTGCGTGATCTGTGCGCCGGGTACTGCGTGTGACTGCCTGCCCGCTGCAGTTAGGCGACTATATCGCTTGCGGCTCTCATTAGCGAAGCGCAGTGTCCGTGTTGTGCCATCGCCGGCGGCGAGAAAGCCCATTAGCACAAGCGTGCGCACTAATTAAAGAAGTTACTCTCTATGTCAAAATGTTTTACTTAACCCTTTGTCGCATTAATGCAAGCGTTGAGATCTTTGAACACGAAATAGGCACTTTTCACAAGTCGTCAGCTTTGCAAAAAAAAGACCCACATGCTCGTAGCGAAAACATGCAAACAATATGCTGTGATGATTTACGCATTGTCCTTGAAACTGATTGGCCAACACCACAGACAGCTTTTTTCGTGGCCTAGTCTCACTAATGTTAAACCAAATATTGTCGAAGATCTTAATACTTGTCTTATTTCCAGAAAGGGTAAAACCTGTGTGTTTTATATCATCTTTATACTGGCAAAAATGTGCCCAAAATGAAGTTACTCTTTCTACAAATTAAAGTCAATTTCATGTCATACCTCACGTGTAGGGGGGTATGTTTTGGAGCATGATATCTTCCCACTTTAAGCAATTAAACAATTTGTAACGTGTGGCACGGTATTTGCTCAATGTCGAAGGCATTTGTTCAAAGATAGAACTATTTAGAGGTGCAAGGAAACAGCAGAGAGGCGGGGGAGGGGGAAGGCAGCCACGCAGTTAGCCGGTGCCATCATTTGCCAGATACCCACGCAGAACAGGGGGGAGAACACAAACACTCCACACAGAAAGTCGCCCGAGACGGGTTATCGAACAGCCTCTTGAAAGTTATATCATAACTTAGGATGAGCGTTGATCAAATGCATGATAGCGTCTCACCTGTTTTAAATCCCAAGTCAGAGTTTGATACATTCATAGAGCAGGTAATTTTCGTCGCTAATGCTAAAACACAAACAGTGTAGTCATTGTAAAACAATTCCTTTATGTATAATTAAGTTTGCACTATTAACCCACCAAGCCAAGTGTGATTACTGGTGACAACGTGAGTTCCTCGCGTCTCCTTCACAAAACTCACATTGGCCAGTGTGGTGAAGTATGGTCATACTCCCATTACTGACGGCGTGTGGTAGGTCTTCATCCAGCAGTGGATATGTAAAGGCTGTAAATTATTATTTACATTACTACAAGCAGGGGCTGCATAGATTAATTGGCCTGCAGACTAAATTGCTCCCGGTGCCCTGTGATGGACTGGCGTCCCATCCTGGGTATACGGCTTTCTAGGATTGTAATCACGGTCATTCCATGCATACGATCTTTGCCATTGGGAATTAGGAATTTCCGTTAATGTCGGCGAACGCCACCCTAATGCACGTCCGAGCTGAGATCCACTGTAACGTGATGACACGGCGTGTGTCGCGGGCGGATAGCATCACGCTTGTTGTGATCGCCAAGGTATTAAAGTATCAGCGCACCCTTGTCAAAACCCTGTGACCCGCAACTTGTTTTGTAAAAACGTACTTTGTGTTTTTGCTATTGCAATCACGCACGTCACCACTTCCCCGTTCTGAATGGGCCTCATTCATGCATCAATCCCCCGTCTCTCCCATAGCTCAGACAGACAAACGGACGATCGTTATATCGACATATAAGGTTTTGAACGGTGGTTGACACACTTTGCGTTAAAAACCCGGTGACCTAAGTGCGATTCTCGGCTTGAGTTACCATTGCATTTGTAACAAAAACAATGATAGCAATATTATCGCATTGACGATTGTAGTAAATGAACTTGCTGCGTTGTGAAAGCTGTTTATTTGGTCTTCAACGATCTTAACTCAGAAAAGGTGATAAAACCTTTTCTCTTTTGACATCAACTATCTGCCTTGACAAATAGCTATGTACTGAAACAGGAAGGATTTTAATCCGTGCTTATTACCCGCTTTCACAAACGGATCAGCTCGTGGACGGGCGCCACATGACTGTTGCCTCAGAGGACCATGAGATGGGAATGGCTTGAGGAGTCCTTCATCCAGCAGTGGATAGATCAGGGGTCGGGAAACCTTTGACAAGTGGCGTGCCAAGTGTTAACCCTAGTCACTCTTAGGGATCTGCATGCCATTCACAGGCTGGCCCCGCTTCACTTAATGTAACTTTCATTGGCTAGCATGATTTACAGATTTATAGATCAGTCGAACATAGTTTTTTTAATATAACGCAGGAAAATATATATTTAAGCTGGAAGCAACCGTTGAGCTTTTCAGCTCTTTTTAACAGTTATCCAGCGGGGAGGTCTAGTTGGGACACTTAACCTAAGCATATAAAAGGTATTAGAACACACGATGATACAAATGTATTACCGCGATGGTAGAATCTTCCGAACTCTGTAGAGTCTACCGGTGTCGGGAGCTGCGACTTAAGGTGCACTCCGCTCCACGTAGCGGCATAACATCCTCTGGTGACTCAGAGACATTTCGTGAGCACGTGGATGTGAGAATCGCAAATTTGGGGATAAAGAGGTATGAGTGTATATCATTTGTATCCATCCATTTTCAGAAACTGCTTAATCTTGTACAGGGTCGCAGTGAACCGGAGCCTATCCCGGCAGACCCAGGGCGCAAGGCAGGGCTATACCCACGATGGGACGCCAGTCCATCACCGGGCACCGGGGGGCAATTGAATCCACAGGCCAATTAACCTATGCAGCAGCATGTCTTTAGACAGTGGGAGGAAACCGGAATGCCAGCGATTAAATTTTTTTTATTTTTTTGGTCCGGTTGATGGGAATATGTCGTTCTGCCGTGACAGCGAGAGAAGTTCCCCATGTTGGATATTCCTCACCACGTGCACAACACGATCGGCTCGGTGGTCATCGCCATCGGCTTCACGGGGATCATCGGCAACTTCCTCGTCATTTACGTCTTCTGCAGGTACGCGTCTGAGCAGCGGTGTCACTTGCGCCTCAGTAAGAAGCCGACATCATTGTACATGTTTTATACTTGTTCGCTGTCTTAATGTGCAATAAGTTACCTAGAATTTTTGTTCCCATCGCAATGTTTAACTGTTTTTATTTATGGATTATTTATGTGGTCACTTATGTGCAACGCTGTGTGTAAATGGTTATTTTTTTGCTTTTGATTGGTTAATTTGGCCGATAACATGATAATATTTATAGGATGCAGTGTCTGGCAAATGTTGGCGCCGGCTAACTGCATGGCTGCCTTCCCTCTCCCCGTCTCTCTGTTTTCTCGCACCTCTAAATCGTTATCTCTTTGAACAAATACCTTAGACATTGAACGAATATGCGTGGCGCATTGTAAATTGTAATATTATTATAAATGGGATTACACATTGCAACATCACCCCATACTTGCAAAACTGGGCAAAACCCTCCGCAAAATAATAATGTTATATAGCTTGTATTATAGAAAGTACACTCGGACAACAAATTCAAATCAGTGACATAACATGGACTATGAAGAAAAGTGTTTTTGGACTATGAAGGAAAGCGTTCGCAGAACACATTACTGAAAGGGATAAACGTTTTAATAGTTATCACACAAATTCACTCGTATTAATCACAAGCACATTATCAGCAATGGACCGTAACCATATGTACGGTGGTGGCTGCTCTGTTTGGAGCAGTGAGGGAGTGCCCCCCTTAAGCATTTCCTTTAATGATAATGTTTTAAGTCAGGACTGGAATAGGGCCAGAGATGAGAGGACCAGAGATGATAGAGACGAGGTAGGCAGTGGTCTTGAGTGGTCTTAAACATGGCAATGGGTTGGAACCTGATTAAAGCAGATTGGAAGCCCCTTGAAGGCTCGGAGTATTGAGGCGAGTTGTTAACGGCTTTCAGATGTGATTAAGAATCCGGGCTGCAGGATTTTGACTCTTCTGAGGGTTTTTGAAAGTTTACACGGCAGACAACTTTAGCAGCTGGGCTGAGATGGAATGAAGGCAGAGGTGAGGGTCTGAGCAGCAGCTGGGAGTGAGGAAGTGGCAGTTGCAGGAGATGATACGAGCAGGTGTTTCTGTGATGTTGAGATATACACCCGCACCTCGGGGATCCATGAATTTTCGATTCGCGAAACCACGTACTCAAATTTGTTTCATCGTACATTCTAATATATTTCCTTTTCAGCTTTTCCTGAATTGTGTGGTGCATATAAGTGTTTACTCGTGGATTTTAGTGCAATGTTTAGAGCCATTGGGTACGTACGTGACGGTCAAGGTACTGTTTGCAACATTTGCGGTCCGCGAAGGTTTCTGGAACGGATCCCTCGCGGATAATGAGGCGTCGGTATACCACCTCATAGTGTAGTGTTGGATATTGACGGAGACTGTCCTGGTGGGTAGACTGTGGATTTTGCTCATGTCCAACATACAAAACAGAATTTACTGAATCGATGGTGGGTATTCCATACTACATGTTCATATAACAGGGCCCAGTATATCTCAGTTAAATTGTACATCTACCACTTATCAGCCAGTGAGTGGTTTAGCATTGCTGGCAGGTGCTCACTATAAACTCTGGAAGAACGATTATTGAATCAATGGCTATTGACGATGCGGATGCTTATTTGAAATAATAAATTATGCGTTCCATAATTATTTGTGACAATTGAATAGCTGTTTGTTTCGGGATAGTCAGGGGTGGAATTGAAGAATAATCACGTGAGAACGCATGCGGGTCCACGTCCTTTAGAGCGGGAGTCTAGCGGTCCTCCCTCAGAAAATGTTGAATATATGAGAACGGTTTTCCTGCATTTCTGTGACTTCTGAGATGCAAATAAACCATCCAAATGTAAGACCATGAAAGCCAAACACGTTCCCTCCCACATTAGAGGCAATTCGCGTGTTTGTTGTGTTGCAGGAATCGCGTAAAGAGCTTGCAAGCTAACTGAGTATTTTTTTCTGTTGTAATAATAAACACCTATCTGTCATCAGAAACCGCTATGCAGAGCAATTCTCATACATCGAGCCGTGAAGACCTACACCACCGATTAAATACTCAATGAGATATAAGTTATGGTAATGCATACAACGATTATGTTGCTAAAAAAATAAAGCTGATAGCGAATTAGGAAATAGTTGACGTTGACCGTTCAATCGTGGTCTGCATATGAACCCACGACTCCTTGCTGAACCCATTGAGATGTGCCCCGGACATTCCATACACCCTGGGAGTCGCCAGCACCAGGGCCTTCTTTTTTTCACACAACATACACTCATTTGCACCTACGCATCTCCCATGAGTGTCATGAAGAGCAGCACTTATTCACGTCTCTGTGGAGTCCCACAATATATACGGAATGAAATGTCATTGATTAAAAATGTCAATTCCATTAAAAGTTGTTAAAATATGAGTGCTTTGTATCGCCATGGGTCCCAAGGAGAGACGCGCACTTATTTGGCGCAAATGCATTTGCACCATCCCCACAGAGTGGCAGGATTCGCGTCCCTATAGAGGGTGCTGCTGGACTTAATATTGTCTTCTCTGCAAAAACACGTCAATGTTCACTATTGAGAGCTCAAGGTGAACGGCACTGAAACGTAATAATAATTAAATTTCATGATTACATGTATATAGTAGCGCCTCTCTCCCAGAGGTCCCCCGAGGCACTGCAGGAAACCGCAGAGAGGTGGAGGGGAGGCAGCCACGCGGTCAGCCGTTACCAGCCCGCCAGACACTGCGTCCTATGTATTATGATTTTATAGGCCAATGAATTAATGAGGTGTGGAAGGGATTCGGAGAACATGGAGGAAACCCACGCAGAACAGGGGGAGAACGCATAAACTCCGCACGGAAAACGCCCAAGGCAGCAAATGGGATGCAGTGTCTGGAAAATGTTAGCGCCAGCTAACTGTGTGGCTGCCTTCCCGCTCCAAGCCTCTCTGCCGTTTTCCCACTCCTCTCTTCAAACGAATATCTTCGACACTGAACGAATACGTTGCGGCGCGTTATTAACTTGAAAGATTATAAAATGTCATCACAGCGGTAAGTCATGGTGTGCTTGGATCGTTTCTCAAATGTGATATTTAAAAGTTAGGCAAATTATAACAACAAAAGCTACAGTAGCAGTAGTATTTAATGTGATTAACAGGCCCACGTGTGCCGTCTACGTGCTCGCGCATGTGGCCACTGTGCAGGAGCAAGTGGGGGAGTGGTGCCTCAGTGGTTACCGCGCTGGGCTACAAACTTGGCGACCCGAGTTCGAATCCTGCTCACGGTCAACCCCAGTGACAATTTTATGAACCGGTCCTGGGCCTTCCCTAGGTCGACTCAATCTCAAATGAGCATCTAGTGCGGTGTGTAAACATTGCCACTGGGGAGACAAAGGCGGCCGGGCGTGGTTCCGATCACCCACCCCCTCGTGTGCTCGCTAACGGCACTTGACCCTGTTAAGGCTATATGGGGGATCTTTGTCTTTGCTGCGCAGGAGCAAGAGTCTGCGTTCGCCAGCCAACATCTTTATCATCAATCTGGCCTTCGCCGACTTTTTCATGTCCATCACACAGACGCCCATCTTCTTCGTCACGAGTCTCCACAAGCGCTGGATTTTCGGTGAAAAGGGTGAGTGATGCAAAGCGTGCGGAGCGAACAGCGTCTGGATCTGTCCCAGGACCTCCGGTCATCGAGCCTTCAACAGCTCTGCGTGGCCTCAAGATGCACCTGACATGGCACAGGCGTTGTGGTAACGTCGCTGCCACTTAGTGGCGAACAGCGGTTGTTGTTGTAAATGAGCAGAGTGCCGGGCGGCTAAAACACAGGAAGTTGGCACATTAGGGAGCGCAAGGTGGTGCATCTGCCAGTCATCTCAGTCAGCCGATGACACCTGGGTCTGTCCCGTAACCTCCTGCCAGCGGGACTTCGACACTTCACGTGGCCTCAAAGTGCACCTGGCATGGCACAAGCGCCATGGTAACGTTACTGCCACTTAATGGCGAATCATGGTTGTTGTTGGAGTGGTCGTTGAGTGTTTACCGTGGAGCCAGGAGACTGAACCTCCTTCAAGGCTGGTCCAGGAACAGCAAAACAAACTGTGGTTTGTCATGTGGAATGTTTAAACGCTCACTGCGCTGGAGAGGCTACCATTCCTCTGTCGGGAGCTGGACCAGTACCGCCTGGACCCCTTTGGAACACACCCCTTCTAACTAATGGCTGTAGGCAGGAACTGCCAAACAAACAGGGGGCGTGGGAGGTTGGCGGTGAGGTGAAGGAAACTGTGAGTCTCAAGCTACTGTGGGCTTGCCTTCCCATCAACGAGAGAAGCGAAATGCTGGTGGTGGTGGTGGCTTACGCTCCCCACTGAAGATACAGATCTGTGGAGGGATGCAGGTGGTGCTGATGAGTTAGATGCTTTCTATGATCTCCTGTCCCAAGTGCTGGCTAAAGTGTCATCATGTTGGGTGACATTAATTCCCAAGTGGTTCATGATTAGATTAAATCGATATATAGGCTGGACCGATGTATCAAATTTTTTACGTTTTTTGTAGTTGTTATTTGTCAGTGTTTCAAAACAAGCAATGTATGCCTTGTAAACGAACTTGTTAATTAATTTAAGTAAATTTACTCGGTGCAATTGTCTTTTTTTCACACGCTTATTCATTATGGATTTCGGCTGGTACATCAGCTTATTGGCCCTCCTGCTGTCTACAATATCGGTATCAGCCCTGAAATATCCATATCGGTCGACTTCAAATGATAACTAACACAACTGTACATGTACGAACGTGCGAGCGCGCGCAGGTTGCGAGCTGTACGCTTTCTGCGGAGCGATCTTCGGCATCGCCTCCATGATCACGCTCATGGTGATCGCCACCGACCGCTACCTGGTGCTGACCCGGCCGCTCGCCTCCATCGGAGCCATGTCCAAACGGCGCGCACTGTACATCACGGCGGGCGTGTGGCTCTACTCGCTCGGCTGGAGTCTGCCGCCTTTCTTCGGCTGGAGTGAGACGCCCGCTCCAACCCAGTGCCTGTTATGGGCACCACCACCACCGCCACAATTTTCACAGTACAATATACAAGCGCTGACAGAACCCGCTACCACCTCTGACACAACCCACTACAGATGCCGGTACAACCCACTATCAACACTTTTCAATTAGTGTGTTTGTTGTCTTCCGCGTTACGCAAAAGTGGCACGCTATTTAATTTGTGAGAATTATAACGGATTATATTATACAATCATATTATTATTTTAGATTATTAAATTATACTTTTTTTATAATACCGACTGCTTGGCGTTTGGCCCGAACACCGGGGAATGACTTCCGCGCGCTCGCACCAAACGCGGGGCAATCGTCAGAACACGGGAATGGGGACGGTCAGGATCACGGCTCTGCAGCAACCGTGACACTCCGCATAAAGAAAAAAACGTTTGGGATTGCAGATCTACGAGACAAGTGCCGTATTTGGGGGGTTGTATCTGCAGTCCGACTGTTTACTTCTCCGGGCTCCTCCAGGCGCCTACGTCCCGGAGGGCCTTATGACATCGTGCACCTGGGACTACGTGACGTTCACGCCGGCCGTGCGCTCCTACACCATGCTGCTCTTCTGCTTCGTCTTCTTCATCCCGCTCATCGCCATTATCTTCTGCTACGTGCGCATCTTTGCAGCCATCAAGAACACCAACAAGTGAGGCGTTAGCCCGAGTTTGTGCGTGTGGTCCGCCACGTGCCGGATTTACCTAGTAGCAAAAGTAGCGTATGCTACGGGCCCCACGTTTTCGAGGGCGCCCCCCGCACTAAATGCTTGCAAGCTGGCCGGTGAAATCGGCGTCTCGTGATCTGTCAACGCTGTTGTTTACATGTCGGGGGGAGCTGAATGCTGCATGGTACGTATAGCAAATGAAAACAAAATATTACTTTACTATGCAAGTAAATTATTTATTTTTAAATATTTACGTGTATTTTTATTTAGGGCCCCTTTATAACATATGCTACAGGCCCCGCACTAGCTTAATCCGGCCCTGGGTCTGCCACGTGTTTGCGTACGTCAGTGGCGGAACCTCAGGCGGTGCAGGCGGTGCAACTGCACCGGGGCCCTGAGGTGAAGGGGGCCCACGCGACAGGCGCCCCCTCCTCACTGCGATCGTGGGATCCCCCGACCCTCCTCCCCTCCTGCCATGTCTGCGCTATTGCAGATACAAATTTGCATTTGGGACGGCCGATTTCAGGATATTGCAAACGGACAATCGCCGACTTACGTAGATCTAATACTTATTTGTGGGAGGAAACCTGGAAAACCGGGAGGAAACCCCTGCGGGAAACAAGGAGGAGAACACACAAGCTCCATACAGAAAGGCGCCCGAGGCGGGAATCGAACCACCTCGGGCACGGCCTTCTCTCTGTGAGGCGCGGATGTTAGCACCGCACAGACACGCTGCCGCCACCACTCGCTGGCCTCGTTCACTTTGTCCCTGGGTTGTGATTGTGCGCGCAGGGCTGTGAAGACCCTGGGGGACGCCCATGACAGTAAGGAATCCCAGAAGCAGCAGCAGAGGATGAACGCCGAGTGGAAGCTTGCGAAGATTGCCCTCATCGTCATCCTGCTGTACGTGGTGTCCTGGTCTCCGTACTCATGTGTGGCGCTTGTGGCCTGGGCTGGGTACGTTTGTCCTACCACCCTCCTGCCTACACTCACCACCCCTAGATGTTACTACTGCATATTCACATATCTGGCTGATTACATCATAATATATAGGAAGCAGTGTGTGGCAATATGTTGGCGCCGGCAAACCGCCTGGCTGCCTCCTCCGCCTCTCTGCGCTTTCCTCGGGCCTCTGAGTCGTTATCTCGTCGAATGAATACCTTCGACGTTGAATGAATACGTGCCACGCGTTATACATGTAAAATTATTATTCTATCTAGATATTCAATTAAATTCAACTTTATTGTCAATTCTGCCATATGTACAGGACATATAGAGGATCGAAATGCCGTTTCTCTCAGACCCCGGTGTTGGCATATACATGGATTGGAACACAACAACAAGGGTTTAAAAATACTAGGATAAAAAACACAAAATACTCACAAGCTAAGCTAAGCTGTGGGTCGGGGGGGGGGCAATAACAAGGTACAGATTTAGAAAAAAAACTATAATTATAACAAATATAGTGCAAATAGAACTAATATAGTGCAGCTATAGATGAAAAGATGTGCAAGTAATATGCCATCTACATACCTAGAGGACATGAGCCGCTCGCATCCTTTGATTTGCGTAACTTGGCCGCAGGTACGCCGACATGCTGACGCCCTACATGAACTCGGTGCCGGCCATCATTGCCAAGGCGTCGGCCATCCACAACCCCATCGTGTACGCCATCACGCACCCCAAGTATAGGCAGGCCATTGGCAAGTACGTGCCGTGCCTCCGCTCGCTGTTCGGCGTCGTCCGCAAGAGCTCGCGGACTTTGTCCGGCAGCAGCTTCCAGTCGACGCGCCGCTCGACGCTCTCCAGCCAGATGTCGTGCAGCGGCGACACGGTGCGACGGCACCGGCAGCCGTCCTGCACCTCGGACTCGGAGTCGGTACGCAGCCTGGACACTGGGGGGGGGGTTTGACAGTGTTACTTTCAATTTGCCGATGCAGATTTTCGCGGGCTCGATTCGTGATGGTCGGTCTTCAGAGCTGTTCTTTCGGGATAGCCGTGTCGCTGAGCGATCTGCAGCTCTCCCTCGTGACGTTTCGCCTCCCACCACGTTGGCAGTATAGGGGAACGCCTGAGTACGCGGAGCTGGGACACGGGGGGCCTGGCGGCTGGGAAATATTACTTTTAATGTACTGATGTAGGTTTTCACGGCTCGATTCATGACGGTTGCTCTTAAGAGCTGTTTCGGGATACTCTGGGCTGGGTACGTTTTTTCCTGATGAAACTGATTGCAACTATCAGCGAAACGTCGTATCTTCATTGTAAATGTTGTGGGTTCACTCACCAACATACCGGTGTGCTGAAGTAGTAAAGAATTTGTCACGTTTTGTTCACGTGACAAACCCTTACTAATCGGCTGCGTCGGGTGGAGGCGGGTTTACGACACTTACATTTTCTAATACTCTCTCATTTTTACTCAAAGAGCACGTTGAGAAAGACACGCGACTAATGAAACCCATCGTGAAAACAGCTTTGTCACAGCGCCCTCTCTCTCACTAGTGCTGGACGGACGTGGAGGGGGAGTCGGGGAGCCGCACGCGGCCTGCCAGCCGCCAGGTCTCCTACGATCTTCCCAGAGACACCCTCGAGAACCAGACGCTGGGCAACTCGAGGTGCCACGACTCCGGCATGTTCGAAAAGGTGCGACGGACGCTGCAAATTAATCCTGTTTTTCGCATGTTTGTTGTGTCGCAGGAGTCCCGCAAAGAGCTTGCAAGCTCACTGGGTAATTTTCTGCTTGCAAGCTCTTTACGGGACTCCTGCGACACCAACAAACACGCGAATTGCTGACAATAATTTAAAATATATACAAGATTCAAATATAACCATATTTAAATAATCTAACAAAAAAAACATTTACACGTAGCATTGCACACATTTTTCAAGTAACCTGGTAAGATTAAAGTTGTGCATTGCGATAGTGAAAAAAACGAAAGCATGTCATAGGTAGTGTATTCAACATTGAGAGGGAATAGTGTAAGATTTTGAACATTTCGAACACAATAGTCTAGACCCGAAGCGAAATGTTAGCGCTTTGGATTGTGCACGAATCATCAGTGTCTATATTTTAGTCTACAAAGATAATCCTAAATGAATAAAACATATTTTTGTTTTACATAAATAAAACGGATTAAATATTAGGTATTAGAAAGCCTGCGAAGACAAGGAGTCGTAAGTGGAATGATTATACCGCACTACTAAATTATCACTCCCGACACATTTGCACTGCATATAACTGCAATGAAATGCAAGCGATTTGGATTTTTATATAAACCCCTTGCAATTTCTATAAATCATCACTGTCTATAATTGCTGTGTGCTTTCAAGTCATGAATAAGACTCCCGCACAGACAACATTGTAGTTAATTACTCCTCGCTGACCCTTCATCCTCGCTTGCCTTTGGGTGTTGCGGATGTTGACGCCGACACGCTGTAGTCTTCTAACTCTAGAGAAAAAAATTATAATGGAAAGTGCGACGAGCAGTTTAACCGTGGGTGACGTCAGATTTGGGTGAGTGATCCTGAGGCTTGCTGATAGTGACGGCAATCGCCGCGCCAATTGGAGGCTGCCGTCGCTTTATAGTAAATGGCCTTGTGAGGTCAGAAGGGTGCCGACTCTGTTTATATAAACCAAGCTGCGCCCGTGACATAATGCACAACGATATATTCAATTGAAAATATTTCACGGAAACCTGACGTTACGCAGAAGTACAGGCTGCTGCTGTTCGTTTCCCAATGACACTCGCTGGCCTTCTGTCAAAGCAGCCGTTAATCATTGCATTCGCTTTGAGCTTTGAAGTTCAAGGCAAGTTCCACTGACATCATCATTTACAATTGGCGGCCTGTTGGATGTTTCAAGGTGTTATTTTAATTTCAGGGTCAAGCTCTTTGAAATTCCGGAACGTGACAATTTTCTGCGAATGTCATTGTTAAGAGAAATGTGTTTTTCCACATGAAGGCTTTCCCAACATAGTCGAGATGACAAAGGCTACTAGCGATGAACGCCACCTCCTTCATGGACGTCAACCCCCGGCCCAACGAC
>JAZEWU010000002.1:6103009-6115765 GCA_036362915.1 Geotria australis
ATTCGATGCACATATTATTTACTTAATTATATAAATATTATTAGTGTGTATTATACAGTACAAGGTGTGCGTTATATAACGTCTTATACACGAAACTGAGCTTGTACTGTAATCACGACATCACGCTGCTTGTGAGTCTGATCGAGCGACATGAAAATTAAGTGAGTGTCAGGGAAACTGACAAAACTGGGTGCGGATTATGGATTGTCTTTGCTTCGATGCCTAAGTATTTTTGTCCTGTGATTTAAAGCCAATCGTTACATGGATATATTTAGAATGTGTTTCACTATATGTTGCAAACCCTCAGCCAAACACGCGGCACGACGCCTCATCTCTTTGTGGGCTACGGAATTATTCTGCAATAAAAACGATAATATCGCGGTCATATATTCTTCACACACTTAGATCATTTCGTTTTTATGAACAAACGCACATTTTTTATTTAAACTGTGACGGGACAATCGGGTATGTTGCACACTCTATAGCTATACACAGTTGTTTGTTGTGTTGTATACAAATAAAAAAGACTATAGTGATGCTGTGGGGACAGTCTTTCCCTTGACGATGCCGCGCGGGCAGCCATGCGCATTCACGGTCGCATTGTGGACTATAATGCATCGATGCCGTGTCTGTAGAGGGCAGTACAGCCAACGGATTCTGACAGAAACTATCGTCGCTCGGAGCATTGTTCTCGACTAAAGGCGGTTTCATGGTCTCAACCCGGTCGCCATGACGGTACAGAACGAGTGTTTATTTAGTCACCGTTCAGCGGATTTCAGCTCTGATGTCTACCGAGGCAACTTTGAAGGTAATTCTGTACTGTCACGGTTTGGCGATGTTGCCTGCCATAATAATACGACTCATTTAAAATAATGTATTACATTTGTATAGCGCCTTTCAACCAGAGGTCCCAAGGTGCTGCAAATAAACTGCAGAAAGGTGGGGGGAGGCAGCCACGGGCTCAGCCGGCGCCAACCTGTCCAAACACTGCCCTATATATATTATGATGTTATCGGCCAATTAATGAGGGGTTTTTTTTTAGTTGTGGAAGGAAACTGAAGAACCCGGAGTAAACGTAAAGTCAGCACAGAACGGTGCCCGAGGCGGGAATCGACCTTCCTCGGACAGTACCTTCTGTCCGTGAGGCGCGGATGTTATCACTGCACCCAACAGTGTTCCATGATGGAACACTTGGGTGAGGACATCTTGCTTCCTCATGTTGTCAGTCGTGACTGGCACACGGCATTACATCAAGTGGGCTTGTGAACCTTTTCCCTGTGAACCTTTGAGTGTTATCCCCTCGTATGTGTTGCTTTTTGTGCGGGTATTCCAGTTCCCATTGAGTCCGTTTCCATGCTTATTTTACGCGGGTGATCTATGGGTATGTTTTAAAATCTCCAATCTTTGCACGCTTCAAACTAAAGTTGGACAGTGCCAAACCATATGTATAAATATCCTTTGGAACAGCATCAGGCTTCCCCCGGGTAATAATCAGTGCATTGCGAGATTAAGGCTTCAGCTCTAATGGTTCAACATGGGAAAGGAGTCTGTTTACGGGGTGGTGACCTCAGAGCGGTAATGCCACTGTTCCTGGGTGCCCCTCTTAGAGAGGAGACGCTTGCAACTGAAAATG
Source organism: Geotria australis (assembly GCA_036362915.1). Taxonomy (NCBI): domain Eukaryota; kingdom Metazoa; phylum Chordata; class Hyperoartia; order Petromyzontiformes; family Geotriidae; genus Geotria; species Geotria australis. The sequence goes on from JAZEWU010000002.1 coordinate 6,104,643, forward strand.
GAGCAGCCCCATGTGTGGGCAAGTGTTTGTTGTGTGTGTAGGTCAAGTCATCCTCAAGTGAGTATCTGGTGCGGTGTGTAAACATCGCCACTCTGGAGACAAGGGCGGCCGGGCCTTGTTGCTATAGCCACCCACCACTTCGTGTTCCGTGTTGGTCATTATGGGTGCTACTCGCTAACAGCACTTGACCCTACAGTCTGTTTGTGCTGTATGGGGGATCTTTGTTTGAGTACGAGCATTGGCGCAGTGGTTAGCGCACTCTACTACAAACTTGGCGACCTGTGTTGAATTCCTGGTCATAGGGCCACAAATTAGGTGATATCTGAACTTGTCTTGGGCCTCCCCTCGATCGCCTCGGACTAAACTTAGTACCTGATATGGTGTGTAGAGATTGGCATTGGTGCTGGCCACTGCAACTCGTCATGTGCCGTACCGGCCTTCATGAGTGTGTTGCAAAGAGTTCTAACATCTGTAAGGTGAACCGGGGGAATGTGTGTGTGCCGCGCGTTCGTGCCAGGTATTGACTGGTCAGCTATTACTGAAGCGTATTGGCAGAGACTCTGAGAGAGTCATGATTGCAAATAGTGACCAGCACTGATATTTGCTACAAGTCCCCTGAGATAGCTACTTTTTACTGCTCTGTTCCGGACTATGTAGTGAAACACCAAATTCTAGAAGCAGATATCATGACATATTTAAGTTTTATTTCCAGTTTTATTTTTACGGAGTATAGAAAAGCGATTGCTGCTGAGTACTGTACATGTGAAAAGGTACCCGCCTCGGTTTTTCCTTTTATCTGTAAAATCTTAATTTATTTTGTGAAACCTTATAGCTGCCTGGCCTTACCTTCCTTGGCTGTATCTAATTTATAGGCAAATGTGACTTAAGAATTCAGAATAGGTAGAAGCAGCACGTTCCCATTGGCTCTGCCATTGAGAGAAACGTTTGTCGCATGGCTATCGTACCGCTGACACTTGAATTTATTATGTTCGGTATATTTTTAATTACATTTCCGAGTATTACAGGATACATGTTGTAGCTGGCGAAAAAATGTTGCATCCTGGAAGGAAGATACGCCCTCAGGTGGGCTTGTCTGCATCGCACGATTTGATTTACAACTTTATTGTTGCATAATACGTATTATATCTACAGGTTTAAGTCGATATTAATGCCATGTTCTTGATGTGGTTACGTTTGTGTCTAATAATTTCGGCAGGGGATGTACGATTAAGTAGTCTGTACAGTCGCCTTATGTAGCATCTCAAATCGCCTATTTACATTCATTATTTCACTTGCTGTCACATTATTTTCCTCATGTTTAATTGCGAGTCCTTTCTGAGCCCGGCGCACACATATAAACGGTGGAGGCACGGTGGATCACCAACGTTTATACAATTCTTAAACCTACTGGCTGTGAGACGTGGCCAGGAGATGGCAGTGCATCAATCGGGTTCTTGAACCTGTGCAGAGCTCTGAGTTTCTGCGGGTTTCCTTGGTGGAAGTAAAACAAAATCGAAATTTAGGACCCTCCCGTTAAAAAGTCGTGAGACCCAATTAAGTTTGTTGTGCGTCATGTTATATAACATTATCGTCACTTGTGCGAATTAAATATCAGTCACTGATACAAAGGGAGGGCAGCCAGGCGGTGAGCCGGTGCTACAAGCTCTGCAGTCCTCTCTCCACATGAATGTGTTTTCAGTCAACTTTTGTATACATTTGGGAGGAAACCGGAGCGCTAGCAGAAAGTCATTGGGCCGGTGCCGTTGTTGGATCGAAGACTACATTGTCTCTGAGGCCGTTATGTAACGTATTCAACGTTCCCTGCATGCTTGTGTTGATGCATAGGTATGGGTCATGATTCTACGTGTGCCGCACGCATGTTATGTTTGATGTTTGGAATATGTATTAGAAGCTAAGCACACGTTGCATTGAACCACTAATAATAACGCCTGATGATGTGGGAGGCGATACGTCGTGAGGGAGAGAGGAAGATCGCTCGACACGGCTATCCAGAAAGAACAGCTCTCCACAAACTTGGTAGCAAGGATAGTGAATCACACAGATGGATCTGGTATGTGCAAGAGGGACCATCGATAAGGAGGTGCATCAAGTAGGTTGCTACCATTGCAGAGATACTTGCTTGGAGTGTGTTATCTTCCTGCACTCAGGGTAATCCGGTTTAATCCCACACATGGTCAACAGCGGTCCGACATTCCAGTAGGACCCTCCTGAAAATTAGGCTCTTATTGGGGGAAAAAAAACTGTTATCTAATGACAATGTGATCAATCAACAAAGGACAAAATGACAACCAGCAGAGCCGTTTCTAGAACTTTCCACTTCTCGCCTGCGAATGGAAACCCACTGTAAAAATATATATCTTACGCGGCAGTACGAAATATCTTGGCCCGTGTGTACACGGCTGTTATCAAGTCACAGTCCAAGCACCATCGGCACAACGCCCCAACATTTCCATTGCCCCCTGCCTCCCCGCTCTCCCGCTCCGGCCACCCTCACGGCCCAGTGTCCCCAATAAACAATTACTGTTGTGACTGTGTGGTATCGCTGCCGCATCACAGCAAGAAGTGACCCGGGTTCGAATCTCGGCTCGGGTGCATTTCTGTGTGGAATTTGCATGTTCTCCCCGTGTCCGCGTGGTGTTTTGCCGGGCACTCCGGTTTTCTCCCGCAGTCCAAAGACACGCTGCTTTATATGTTAATTGATCTGCGGACTAAATTGCTCCCGGTGCCCTGTGATGGACTGGCGTCCCATCCTCGGTATAGCCCTGCCTTGCGCCCTGTGTCTGCCGGGAAAGGCTCCGGATCACCGCAACGCTATACAGGATTAAGCAGTTTCTGACAATGAATGAATGAATGTTGTGACTATGCAGCTCCAGTGCAGGGCTCGGGTACAGATCGCGATGTTGGGGAAGGTGTGAATCCTGCTTGCAGGATCGTTATATGACCACAATCATGTTAATTCCATCATCATGCATTGTTAATTATGCTTCCAGGGTTGGTAAAACAAGGGCCACCCGGTAAGGCTGCATCATTGAGTGGAAAGTCAACTGTGATGGATGGACCTACAGATGCTAGATCCTGCCATCACATCGTGGAAATTCCACCAGTGACTTGGGCAAACCAGCTGAGACGAGAGCTGCGCAACATATTTTCAAGCGTAGGGACACTTGCAAATGATGGTTGCTCTTAAAAGCTGTTCTTTCGGAATAGCCGTGTCGAGCGCTGCCAACGTGGGAGGCGAAACGTCGCAAGGGAGAGAGGGAGAGCGCTCGACACGGCCATCCCGAAAGAATAGCTTTGAAGAGCAACCATCAATAATACATACATCACTTTTTTATAATTTGCTGGACAAACCAAAAGCCTGATGCAGGTTTTCACGGCTCATTTCATGACGATGCTTCCAACGTGGGAGGCGACACGTCGCGAGGGGGGAAGAGAGGCAGATCGTTCGACACGGCCATCCCGAAAGAACAGCTCTGAAGAGCGACCGTCAAACCAAACAGCCGCTAGCGCATTGTGCTTTGTTAACGCGCCGGTGCCACACCCCGGGATGCTGGACGTGGCGACCCCGCCACCGCGTGCGTTCCTTTGAAGAGAGGGCTGCTCCGCCGCGGCTCGCCTTGTTTGGAGAGATCGCCTCTCTGTGCGTCAGCGTGGGTGGCACGCTGGCCGAGCAGGGGGTCACGGGCTACGGGGGCTGCCCTGCACAGGGGTGATGGTTTAGCCACCTCGTGCCGACCCCACGCTGCTCTCTGCGCTGCCAGGGCGGCTGCAGGGAGGCGCGCGGATTTGCTTCACAGAGTCCGGTAATAGGCTCTAAAGGGAATTTGAGACAAAAGGCGCATTGCCGGCTAACGTAGGGCCCTTACTGATGTAGGGAGCTGCTTCGACCACGTTCCGTAAATATGCTGGCCGCGATACACAGTCGGTGTGTGACCATTGTGGGATAGTTGCTTTTCAGAGCAGTTTTTTTTTATTCGGGATAGCCGTGTCGAGCGATCTCCCTCGCGACGTTGCCGAAATAACAGCTCTGAAGAGCAACCATCATGAATCCACCCGTGAAAACCTACATCAGTACAATGTGGGATAGTCAAAGTAATCACATGACCCGGGCAGAAGCTGGTAACAACTCACGTTACTCGTGTGCTGACGCAGGTTAGTAGAGTTTAGTTAGGAGTGTTACTCTAATATTTACATTAGATCTCATCAATATTGCAGGTCTTGGGTACATTCTATCAGCTAAAAGCAACATTTTCTATCTTTTTGGTTGATCTTTGCGATTCTTCGAAGCGCGGTGTTAAATTACAGTTTCCCATTTTCTTACACAGCCCCTTGCATTTTCATTTTGGCCCCTCAAAATGCCACTCGGCCCCCCTACCTTAGACAGCTGGAGCCGAGTCTGAGGGCCTCCACTGCAGGGAGCTCCGAGAAGGTACTTGGTCTACTCCTCCACGTGGACCATGCGTGTTTCCCACCTCAGGTTGGTGATGTTGGTTCTGTCGGCACGTTTGTTGTATCGCACGAATCCCTCTTTCGGAGCCTGCAATCTCAGGGTATTTTCTGCTGTAATAATAAACATCTATCTGTCTATCTAAACCTCAGGTGGTAGAGACAATTAAGTCAAGTATGTTTTAGGTATGGGCCCATGGAATAAACAGCTCAGCACCGCAATTACATTCTCCCTTGGCAGTTGCGCCACAGGGAGCGGCGAATGTGCATAGGGGGTAGAAAATTCCATCCCACATCCAGATAGGGGAGTCGTGGCAGTGCGCCCAAAATACAACTACCGTGAGCTTTCCAGCTCGGGCCGCGCTCACTGCAGATGCCTCGCTTTAAGCTGGCGGTAACGGTGAGTTTAAACTCCGTAAACTTCAGTGCAAAAGCATCTGATGTTTTGTGATTTATGACAAACAGGGTCACCCGGGGGTGTCTGGGGGTCTGCGACAAATTGTCACGTGGGCCCCCTCGTTCATTGGCAAAACAATGCAGTTGTGGGAGCTTTTCTTGCGTTAGATACTGTACAGGGTGGTCCTGATGGCTTGTGAGCCCCTTTTAATTGACCCCTAACACGATGGTTGCTCTTCAGAGATGTTCTTTCTGGATAGCCGTGTCGAGCAATCTCCCTGTCTCCCTCGCGACGTTTCACCTCCCACCTTGGCAGCATCATCAGGCGTTACGGTTGTATGTGAGATGATCTCTCTCTTGATGGACGCTAAGTATGAGTAAAAAGGAACATCTTCGCTTTACATCTGGGATAAAGACCAGTACAGTAGTACACCTTTTAAATTTGGAGCATAACTCGGGGATAAAAAAAACTGTACACGGTGAGCGCGCGGTTATTTATACCCCGCATGTCGGAGCTCCAGCTATGAAAGTCACAATGAGGACATTACACGTAACCCTGGCCACGGGCACCCGGCTCAACTTGTAATGATTACACGGGCGACGTGGAGCCGGCAGACGCAGAAACCACTGGGGGATGGGTTACGGGGAGAGGCATTACGGGAAGAACAACCTTATCAAACAGGACAGAGGGGGAGGTGTGGGCTCACTCACATCGCGTAACCCTACAGCCTGTTAATGCTATATAGGGACTCTAAGGGAATACACCGCACATCGATGCAGCTGTGTGGCTACCAGTCGGAATCCACAGCATCCCCAGTGTAGGCTGACGGGTGGGTTTGACACGAAGGGGAACAAATAAGATGAAACCTGTGGAGCCTCCTCTGACTCCAGAATCCTGGTCCACGGCTGTCCTTCATCTTGACAACAACAGTGCTCGTCGCTGTGCTGCTACGTGTGAGTGGGGCGACAATGTGCGTTTATCGCGGGGATTGGTGCCAAGCGGTGTTGGAGGCCAGGGATGTTCAAACTTCGACCCTCACGACCCGATGGTCCGTCGCTGTTTGGCGACCACTGTTCTCCGGAACGAGAGGTCGCTACTGCGCCGCCTCAAGGCGGACAAACGTGAGCCCCCGCGTCACGTTATGAGCACTGATTGCAATTAAGGGCGCTCCCGAAGTGGACACATTCACACGCGGTCGCATTGCAGCCTTTGTCTGGCAATCCAGCCGGCGTGTAATTGTACTGATGTCGGTTTTGCACAGCTCCATTCGTGATGGTTGCTCTTCAAAGCTGTTCTTTCGGGATGACCGTGTCGAGCGCTCTCGAAACGTCGCCAGGGCGAGATGGAGAGCGCTCGACACGGTTATCCCGAAAGAACAGCTTTGAAGAGCAACCACCAAGTGTGTAATGATTATTCAATCTGTATTTGAACGTTGTTCGGGTCGCGAGGAATGGCGTTCAATTCCGGATAAAGACTGAAAGCTGCCTGCACCATTCTGAAAATAATGTTACCGCCCGTGCGCTCCGTCCACCTTCATAGAGATGGACCTCGTGTGGCATCAGGCTGTGAAAGTGCGGGTGTCGCAACATATGATATGGGACTACCTCAGGAAAAAAGTGTGGGGGATGGAATCATGTTTTTGTGAAAGTGCGGGTGTTGCAACACCCGCAACACCCGCGACTGCGACGCGCCTGCCTGCAGCCCGCAGGTAGGAGCGAGGCGCCAACACCGCCGGGGACCTTCTCCGCTCGCCCCGTCCCTCTAATTAAGGCTGACGTAATGGACGCGTGGGGTCGGAAGGGGAGCGGGGTGTTGGGATGTGCCCGCTTGTTGTGGGGTGGGTGGGGTGGGTGGCGGCTGTCGCCCTGTGTGGGTGACGTACTAGGAGCTGCGGATACATTTATCTGGAGGCGGGGGCTGAAAAGAGGCGCTGCCGGGCGACGCGGACACGAGGAGGCGCTTCTTCCCCTTGGCTGCAACGCGCCCGACTGAGCTGATCCAGCCCGGTAAGCGGCCGGCTCGCGACGCGACTCTCTCCGCGCGCTCTCTCTGTGTTAGAGCCACGGCGAGCGGGGCTCGCACAACGCGCAGCGGAGTGTGGTGCTTTTGTCAAGTGGTGGTGGCTGTGAAACAGGTTAGCGGCGGTGGTTATAGCGGTTAGTGCGCCGCGCTACGCAGCCCCGGTTGTCCCCGAGTTCGATTCCCGCTCACGGTCACACCGGTGAGGATTTTCTGAAACGGTCTGAGCGTCTCCTACGTCGACTCGGCTTTCAATTAGTATCTTGGTGCGGTGTGTTAAAGATCGCCACTTGGGAGACGAAGGGCGGCCGGCTGTGGTGCTGGTCACCTACCCCTCTCATGTGCCGTGCTGAGCTTTATAAGTGCTCGCTAGCGGCACTAATACGTTACAGCCTCTTAAGGCTATATGGGGAATCTTTGTCTTCGGGTGCTGCTGTGTTAATTGTGTGCTGTGTGCTGCGCGGTGTGTACTGTTTGGAATGTTCTGTGAACCCGTATCAGGTACTGCAGTGCGTTATATAAAACTCGTGTGTGTGCTGCGCGAAGTACACTTTGTTGTGCGGTTATGTGCTGTGTGCTCTGCTGTGTACCGTGTGTTGTGCGCTGTGAAGGGCGCGGTGATTGCTGTGCCAAGTGTACCGCGCGGTGTTGTGATGCGTTGCTGCTCCAGAGGGTTAAGCACTGTGCGTGATTTTTGCCAAAGTCGTCGACCCGTGAACCGAGGTTGACGTTGAGCTCTTTGTAAACAAGAGCGATGCGTGAATCGTCGGCACGATGAAACACGTCTTAGGCTCGCATGGTCACGGCACGTTGCCCGGACACCACCACGCCAGGAGACGGAGTGGCCGCTGGTGTCGCAAGGTTGACGTGAGCCACTAATGGCGACAGATGGTGCAAGAGGATTACGTGCCACTGAGGTGGCAGGGAGAACAAAGCAGAATGGATGGATGAATTGATGGGGTTGGATGGACGAGTTTGGTTGAGCGGTGAGCGCATGAATGAATGGATGGGTGGATGCGTTGATGGATTGCTGGATGGGTGGATTAATGGGTTATCGGATGAATAGTTGAGTGGTTGCTTGAATGACGAATGGAAAAGTGGATGGATTAGCGAGTGAACAGATGGATTTGTGGATGGGTGGACAGACGGACGGAATCTCGCAAAACGTGGCAGTAAATCCACTGCTAGGTGGCGCGTTGAATGAGTTGGGAACGACATCGAGTTTCTTTCGTTAAAACCAGGTGAGAACTCAGGAGACCGGATGAGTCTCATTTGCGGGAGTGACCTGGGGTGTGAGTCCGCCAGTAGGCGGCGACGTGTAGTCCCCTTCGTGTAACTTGCGCAATCTTAGAACTGGCAAATTTGGACACTGACAACCGGCACGCGTTAGCCTCTTCTTGCGAATGACAGCCAGCCGATCTTTAATGCATACTGTAAAGCAGGCGGCGCACAGTTTCATCGCTGGTTATTACACCCGCAGTATTAATCAGGGCAGCCGGTGGATTCGAACCGCGAACCTGTGCAACAAGCGGCGAACGCGCTCGCTCGCCCCGAGTGAGATGACGAGGGCTCCTGGGTCCGCGTGGTGCCGCCCCTCCTCCTGCTGCCGCGTGTTCGCTGCCCGTGACGCCCAACTGAGCAGGCGCTGCCGGTATTGTGTCTGCCACATGTAGGAGCTCGTTCTGGCTCAGGGCTGAGCGTCTGGCGACAGCTCCAGGCGCGATACAATGGGAGCCGTGTCTCGCGCGTGGCATGCGCCCCCTCGCTATGAGATCCCCTTCTCATTTCGCGTTCACAGTCGGCAGCCGCTGCTCTGTCTCGTGCTAAGGACGCGTGTGGGGAGGAAGATACCGCTGGACTTGAGTGCGTGGCGTGCTGTTGGTGCGAGGTGCTGTTGTGTGCGCAGTGACGATTTTCTGAACCGGTCCTGGGCCTCCCCTAGGTCGACTCAGCCACAAATGAGTACCTAGTGCGGTGTGTAAACATCGCCACTAGGGAGACAAAGGCGGCCGGGCGTGGTGCTGGTCACCCACCCCCTCGTGTGCTGTGTCGACCTTCATAGGTGCTCGCTAACGGCACTTGCCCCAACAGTCTGTTAAGGCTATACGGGGGATCTTTGTCTTTGTGTGCGCCGCGACGTGACACAAATGTCGCACCCACTGGGTACAGAGCACGGATAGGGAGGACATCATTATTTTCCTGGGACGTGACCGAATCTGTGGTGTCGGGATGAACGAGCCCAAGGCAGGTGTAGGAGATTGGCTCTCTATACAACAAGACTCTACGAGACCCCAAGTAACATTTCTATTGAAATATATTTTTTTCTCAACAAAGGATTGAGGAGGTGCTCCTTTCCTGTTTACAACCCACATTTACTGTGATAGGAATGGGTCTATCCATAGGATAACCACTGTCGACTTCCGATGAAATGGTACTCTTGTCACAATTAAACTAACAGATAAAGTAAACTTAAAGTTACTTGTATCGACCCGGGACAGACGTTGGGTTGAGTCAATCCCCAATTCTCGTGTTAAATAGTGGGATTATCCCTTTTCTGGCACGTGCTATAATCCCATTTGGGTGAATCGACATTGTGTAGCCGTTGAGACCACACGTCACACTGTGTTGGTCAGAGTCTCTGTGCAGGAAGCATGTGTTTAATACGCGCGTGGGTATTCATACATGCGCATCTTTTTAGCCGACTTCACGTGTATAACGTTATAAAAATACGTCTCGCCACGCTCGTCATTAACACTGCCTTAAAATAGAGAAGGTGCTTCAGGCCTGAGGAAATAGCAGGTAAATTAATGACATATTCTGCACGATTGACCAGGTGCGAACGCCTGTGAATGGACACACGTGTGTTGTGTGCGTGTCAGTGTGTAAAGGATTATCAGTGATTATCGGCTCCCTCCTCTACTATTCACGGACGCTAATGCCCCCCACGTCACGGGCCTGGGTCACTGACATCTACTCTTGTCTCGCCTCAATCACCGCCTTTAGACCGATACACCTCGTTGACCCTTATACATTATAGAGTTCTCAAGCACCGACTGAGGCCGGAACAGGATGCGAGAGGATGCCGCGGTTAGAGCCACGCCTGACCACCTTTGTCTCTCCTGCGCTAATTTCCACAAACGCCACCGGACAGGGCCGAAGTCGCCGCGCGAGCAAGTCGCGTTAAGAAACGACGGCATTCCTGCGCGATGCTTCGCTTGGCCCGGAATCGAATCCAGGTCACCGCCTTTCTCCGCGGGGGCTCCCGGTGACACGCGCGCATAGGCGCGCGCCGCCTGCGCGCACCCGGTTAAATTTAATATGCCGCCGAGCGGTTGGTAGGAACGGACAAAACGGGGGGAATAGAAAACGGAGCCGCACTGGAAATCGCCGCTTGCTGAGTGGGCAGCTCCCATGTAAGGCGAGCGGTGGGCCCCGCGGAGGAGGGTCGCGCGCGTTTAGATGGCCCCGGTGTAAATTTAGCCGCGGCTATTTGCAGCCCGCGCCCTTATAATACACGCGCACACACGCGCGCGTAATCGCCTCTGCAGACAGCGGGAGCAGCTTGCTGAGAGAAGCTTCCAGCCAGGGGACAGGAGCCATCTCGGAGATTAAGGAGGCGCATTCCTGCAATGAAAACGTTCGCGATTATTGCATTCAGAATACCCCGTTAAATGCGAGTCCGCCGCTTGAATGTTTAGCATCGCCGAAGAAAGCGCGCCAAGTGGTGGGTGCGGATGGCAATATTCATCGTGGTTTGTGCCAAACATCCCAAGGAGGACCTCCTCCTTGTAAAGGAATCTTGAGACTGGGTGCAGACTCTGGATTTTATTGGTTGAAACGTGTCCCGAGTGGCCCAGATCCCCTGCACCTGTGACCATAAAGCGTTGCCCATCTCCACCGGTGCCGAAATTCGACATTCCCATGGTGGGAGCCAGGCCAGTCCATCGAGTAAGCACCATTGGCTGCTTGGTGCATGAGAACACATACGTGTATGTGCACGTAATACTCTGTAAGGGTGTTCGTAACGACAGTACTGGTTGCATCGATAACGGTAATTATGTAGCAGCCCGAGATAGTGATCTGTGCTCGTCATACCGTCTGCTCGGCACGCATCACGAACTCCACTCGTCTAATTGCACCCTTTGAGCCTCCACACCCACGGGATCCGGGATAAAGCCAGAGCCTCCAGCAACACGGCATTATTTGGCAACAAGCATGGGTGTGGGAACATAGGGGGGGG
>JAZEWU010000002.1:6125093-6184487 GCA_036362915.1 Geotria australis
GGGGGGGGGGGGGGGGGCAAGCGGTGAATGTTGATGTGACCGGTGGAAACTGAAGAGCAGCCGTGTCCTTGCACTTCACAGTTGGAGACGAGTTGGGATTTCGTTTTCGTTTGACCGACTCGTTCCTTATCCTTGTGCGGTCATCGTGGGCCAAACGCTTTCCACTCGCTTGCCCATTTAACGATTCTCAGTTTGTTTTGCTTTTACATTTTTAAGTGACTCGTTGTTTTTAGCTAGAGTAACGCTTTAAGGTTGGTATCGTTAGACAAAATTGCATTCGGATAAAGTTTTTTGTTCCCAAGAGCCGCTCGTTAAACCAAGGCTATATATGCCTCCTTGACAGCGCGGTTGGGAAAACCTTTAGAATATACGCACTGCTTCTAATTCACGATTCATAAAAATACACATTACTGCGGTTGCAAGGGTGCGCCAAAATTATAATACTTTTTATTGCTGGTGTGCATTTTTATTTATATCTACATTTTTGGTTTAACCTCAAAACACGCAACAGTAAATACAATGTCTGGATTTTCAGCTTCATCCAGGCTGTTAAAGTATGCAGCGGCCTTCGCTGTTACGCTGGCACAAAACGAACACGGAGGACAAAAAACACTGCCACAACTTTCAGGAGACTTAACTGCCTTTTGACTTAATCGTTATTGCAACGCGCATTGTGATATTCACGGAGGGAACGGGAGGCCCCCGCGCTGCCAGCCGGGGAACTTTGGAGAAGATGTTGAGCGCGCGAGATATTTGTCGCGCGGCCGAGAGATTTGTGGCCGCGGGTGAACCGCGATTTATAAGCGACGGCTGCGCTTTGAGTTACAGACTGGATCCGTCCGGCTCGGTGCCCCCATGAGGGCCCCCCCCTCCGTCAATGTTTCGGAGAGCTGGGATAAAACTTTATTTCAGCGAACGACCACAGCACGACAGCTTGGAGAAAACAAGTTATCAGTGTCAGCTTGATGCAACACCCTGTGCGTGTATCTACCTGTCAATCTTTTGTCCTCGCTCTTACACTGTGATGCACTTGAATCTTGGCGGGGATTGGGGGGGGGGGTAGTGGAAGGCTGGGAGTGGCTCACATGTGCAACAGGTGTTGTCATACAGGTAGCATCACCTGCACAGATGGCAGGACATACTTGAGACAAACACGCTGAGGGATTTATCACAGAGGATGTGAATTGTATCTGGCCCGGTAAGGCTAATTATCTTCAGGTGACACACACTCACTGGCTGGTACATTCTGTCTGCAGTTAACCTCAAACGCGCCACACCTGCTGGGACACCCGTGTTGGGTTGCTGCGGGTGCTCATGCCACATTCTAGCTCTGATATGGATGCCGGTGGCTGGGATGGCGTTATGCGTTTGTTCATAGTCGTGAGTTCAAGTTCAGGTCAAGGGTTGACTCGGCGATTCCCCCCCCCCCCGGGCTAAACCGAGTAATCACCGCCCGGCTCGGCTTGACGAATTGTTTCGAAGTCAACGGTGATTATATTGTGGAGATACTCATCCCTATGATCTATCGCAGGAATGTAGAATTTCTACTCAGCTGATTATTGCCGCACAAAGCACAGCGGGGTTATGAAACGATGATTTTGACCTTTGCCGGAGTGGAATGTCTCGCTGCCTCTGGCCCAGTTGTGGGACGTCTCCCTGAGCCACATCTGGAGAAGCAGCTCTCACCAAATAACCTCCTTCAGATCAATTTCTGAGTGGCCGGCGCGAGGTGTCGTTTGACGGCACGGGGCTGCATTCCTCCGTCTTTTTTTTTCTTTTGTAAAACACATTGCTGAGTGCTCTGACCCCAAGTGATATTAAACAGATCCCTCTACTCACAACATAACTGCCTTTGAATTTGGAATCTGGATTTAATAGGCAGAACGTGTTGTGAATCTTTCTCTTTTTTTTTTTACAGCAGAGGCAGTGGCATTGTTTTAAGTTGAAGTTTATTTTTTTGTAACCAGGTGAGAATGTTAGAGATCAGGCTAGATTTGCGTGTGGGAGAGGGAGCTGTCCCGAAACATGACAAGTGACGCTATACAGCTAACCAAACCAACGAAGCGAATAGAAATCGGAGCAATAACAACTGAACAGAACTCTGAGCAACAGGAATAACGACCAAACAAAGCCTGCACAAGGACAAATACATATTCAATGAAATGCAATTATTGGCTTGGATAAATTATCTTCAAAAGCCATTCATGGTGCAATTAATTTAAAGGTAACGTGAAAATGGAATTGCATTAGTATGTAGAGAGATGAGGATACACGTCAATACAAGTGAAGTTTTACAGAACAGACCTCGGCGTGAAGGAGGCTATTGTGTGCACACACTCCACGGTACCCAGGGTTTGATATCTGGCAATGTATAACACCACAAACAACTTGCATTTAAGCTGGTTCTGCGTCTCAACCAGATCAACTCGGCCTAAAGTAAATTTCTCATGCAGTGGTGTGACCGGCGCTGGCACCCCGACGCTTCACTAACAGCGCTTTTGCCACCGTGACTCTGAGGCTAAATAAGGATCGGCGTGCCCGTGTGGAATGTGTGCAAGTGTGTGGAGAGCGGTCGCGCTGTCCGTTTGCCCACCTAGAGCGAGCACAATCCTGGCCACCTGAGTTTGATTGCCTTTCCAGCTATGAATAACATCGGTGGCAAGTGATATCTGGACCTGTCCCAGCCTTCATAGCTTGACTTAATCTTGACTTGATACTTGGTGTCCTGTTTAAACAAAAGTATTGGAGCGGCAAAGGCGGCTTGCTGCGACGGTGGCCTCACCACCCGCTCGCGTGTCATATTCACCTTATTAAATGTTCGCGAACAACGTGTGCCCCTTGCGGTCTATACGGCTAAATGGGGATCATTGTGCGAGAGAGAGAAAACGCTGCGAGAGGAAGGGTGTGGGTCTGCGTGGGGATGGGAGGTTGGAAGCAAAGCCTCTGATTTACAGCTCTGGACAGAAGCCACTGGAATCTGACACGCACCCACTGAGTCACACCGACCAAGCTGACTTGAGGTAGTAATAATTAGGGTGGTGAAGCCCCTCGAAATATTTTTGGAGCACTGCAGCGTGCAACTCCACCGAGCTGCCATCCCCGCTAAGGCCCTTTCGTTTCCACACAGCGACGCAATAAAAACCTATTTTGCCTGAACGGCTACTAGCCCAACATGGACACACAGCGTCTCTGTATCGTGTAGCCCACGAGAGTTTGTTTTAACTGATTCACTGACAACGTTCCGAAAACGTTTAAAGGCACATTTATTCAACACGTTTTATTTTCCTTCCACTCCGAGACGAAAATATCGGTGGTTAGTAAGCATTGCAACTGTAATAAAATTCCTAATGAAATGTTACATTATTTACAGTTTTGTTGTTGTAACCGATTGCTAGCACTGGCCGTGAATTTGCGTGGGATACATGGCCGGGGTGGAGCGTGGGTTTGGGGAAAAGGGGAGAACTGTGCCATAAGCGCGACGCACGAACCGGGCTCAGCGCTGCAGGACGCGGGTGATGTCACCACGGTGCTCACACGCAGCCAGCCAGACGGCCAGACAGACAGCCAGCCAGCCAAGCGGGTTTTCTCATGCAGTATAGTACAACATCACAATCTGTCAGTATCTTGACAATGTGCAGTTTTACATATTACCTTTTTCCCCACTTTACGTTAAGTAGCAGCATTTCTTTATGCACACGAGCTCTGGACTGGTTTGTATTATCAAGCAGGTCGACAGACCAAAACATATTTTATTTGTATGCGGGGATATTTTAATGGCTTATTTTATCACCCAGAACGTGCCAATACAGTGCTGGGGGAGGTTTTATGCGGCTCCGTGGGCCCAGTACGGCCAGATAGATAGATAGATGTTGATTATTACGACAGAAAAATACCTCATTGAGCTTGCAAGCTCTTTACAGGATTCTTGCGACACAACAAACACACAAATTGACAAAAATAAATAAAAACATGTAAAAATAACAAATTAACCGAACAAAACCAAATAGTGACCATTTACACACAGCAGATGTTCGTTCCTTCATCTACTCACCCTAACCAAGCATCCACCTTGCACGCCTTGTGATTTTCAAGTTGCGCCAGGTTAGTATCTGGATGGGAGGCTCCGCGGGAAGGCCAGGTGTTCTGGGCGTTACTCTCAGCTGGCCAGGGAGGGCCCAGTGGAGCAGAGCTGGGAGTGCTACTCCTTCGTTCGCATGGCCTTTCTCCGTGCACCCTGCATTCTTTCCACATTCCAAACAGCATTGGGATTGACCAATCGTCCGAGTGCGGTACTCTCTCAAAAGGGTCTTAAGAACGGAGTAAAGAATAATGGAAGGGTGTTATTACTGTGATGGTAATAATAATAATACTACTAGTAAAGTGTCGGAGAACGCCCGCCGACCTTTCGGTGCAGGTGTTTGTACAATGTGCACTCGGCAGGAAAGGAACGCACGTCGCCCACAGACCAAACAACACCCGACAGAAACGTGGCCCAGAGGGGATCATGAACATTCAGCACGCCCCACGTGGTGCGAGGATGCTGCGTGACGACTTCCTGCGCCGCAGAGCCGCGTGGGAGCGTTCGCTGTCGCTCTGTATTTTCTTATCAGCCGCAGCGACGCACGATTGCGGCGGGCGGCTTTCGGCGGCGCTTCTGCTCGAGTGGAAACGTCTCACGGGGACCCGAACCCACCCTCTCGTAACAATGCGGGGCGGCGGTGCCCCGGCGCTGCACGGGGATGAGATCAACACGGGGGGAGGAATTCTTTCGGCGCTCGTTAAACGGCAACGCCGCACGCTTTATTTTATTTTTACCCGTTTATGGCAGGGTCAGCACCCCGTGCTCCGACAGAAAATATACATTGGGAGCAGACGCGCGGTGGGTGCCGTCCGGTGCGACGGAGGCCCGCGCGCGGCTCGTTCATGAAGCGCACCGCGTGCCGGTGGCGGTTTTCACGGCTCGATGTGTGAGAATCGCTCCGGAGAGCTGCTCCCACGTTGAAGTCGAAACGTCACGAAGGAGAGGGGAGGAACGCTCGACAACGGCTATCCAAGAAGAGCAGCTCTAAAGAGAGAGAGAGTTTCAAAGCACACCGTGGTGAACGTTACGCGTGACGTTCGCACAGACGCCGATTTAAACTTGGGAAATTATTGCAGATGTTCAGTGAGCCGATGGTGAAAGCCAGGAGTCCAGCTCCTCACAGCGGAGCCCCCAGTGTAGCCGGAGGTCCCACCGTGATTTGCTGCTTTGGTTGGGCAGCCGTTATTTGGTGCTCAAATGAGCGTTGGGGCGGTGCTCATCTCCTGTTTACAGGCCTCGTGCAGTGTAGGAAATTCCGCATTCCTATGGCGGGAGCTACCGCTGACTAACTCACGAAGTGGTATTCATTCTTTTGACCCTAGAGCGATGAACAGCTGAGTCAACCCTCAAACCGGATTGAACTCGCAGGCTTCCAACCGCGAACCCCTCGCTTCTCCGCTGAGCCACCGCTGAGGGCAGCCACTACTGCGTGGACATGGTTCCGCATCATGAACTTGTCACTATTTACACACTTGTGAGAGCAATGCCGGACAAGTGTCAGAACGACGTTTTGTCACTGGTGTGATTGTTATTTAAACCCCTTCCAATGCCTTGCTGCTTAATATCTGTATAATTGCTTTGCTTCCATTTCCCCAGCTGTGCCTTGCTCACCCATTGCAGCCCCCCCATTATGTAGGAGCTCGACACTTAGATATTCATTGAGGTTTAATTTCTCCATCTGCTTTTTTTCCTTTGTTGAGCCGTATCTTAAGACACCCTGGCATCCAGATACAAAATTATCCGCAAAAAATGTGCCGAAGGTCTAACGTGGGACGTGGCAAAGTGATGCTTCACCGTCATTTGAGGCTTAATTGGGACAATATTATTACGTCTGTCGGCAAAGACAAATTGCCTTGTTTTGTAACACGATCCGCATGCCATTTAACCTACACTTCAGTCCTACAGTGCGGTCTGCATGAATAATGGATGAGTGGGAGGGCTGTCAAAAGGTAGGAGCAGGTGATGGACAAGGCCAGAGCTGCTTGCGATGTTTAAATATTAACGGCCTCTGTGGGCAACGTGAGCTGGCTTGAATGCCCCTGTGCTGTGTACAGTATTGCGTGACGGTTCGAGGTTAAGGCAATTTAGAACCGCGGCGTTGCCATTTAATTAGGAAAGGGAAGATGATTTAGAGGCAGTGGGCTTAGTCTGTAGGTCCCGGGTACGAATCCCGGCTCGGGGGCCCTTTCTGTGCAGAGTTTGCATGTTCTCCCCGTGTTCGCGTGGGTTTTCGCCGAGCACTTCGGTTTCCTCCCACAGCCCAAAGACATGCTGCTCCACAGGTTAATTGGCCTGCAGACTAAATTGCCCCCAGTGCCCTGTGATGGACTGGCGTCCCATCATGAGTATAGCCCTGCCTTGCGCCCTGTGTCTGCCGGGATAGGCACCCGCACACCGCGACCCCGTGCAGGGTTAAGCGGTTTCTGGCACTGGGTGGTTGGATGGGTTTGCTCTGTGTTGTCAGGGGCCTCGCCTCGACTCGCTACGAGGGAAGTGCCTGCAGGGGGACGAGCGGATAAATGGAGGCGAGAGCTGTTTTCGTGTTTGTGCGACGCGTTAGCCACCGGGAGCGCGCGTTCCCACTCGCTTGCAAAGTTTCATCCCCGCTTGGAATCGACGCCCGTTTGTGATGGAAATATTTTCCGGATTCAAATCCGCGGTGCCACATTTTAAGGTCAGCCAGAGTCGTCATTCTGTCACCTGTCATGAGGAAACGCCTGGCATTCCTGTAAATTAATGTTGAATAATGGCTGCTGCCTTCAAAGACTGAACATGTCCAGTTTTAGATGTTCGTTTCTAATTAACTTTATTCAAGGGATGATTTAATTAGCATGTATTTGTACAACCGTATGTGGCGTCATGAGCTGCGTTTGCGAAGTGAATCGATCGATAGCAGCATCATCTTATTTTGCTTGATATAACTATCATCATCATCATCAGCCATGATCGATCCTCTGCTGGGTGTGGCATGCTGAATGATATGAGCAGATATATCCCAGATTATTGGAGAGCTCACGCGTCGTGATAATCTGAACCTGGCAACGCATTCAGGCCGCTTGCAATTCACAAATCCTTAAACAACAAATCACAAGTAAAAACCCAAACTCCCGTAGTCAAACACACAATAACGTGAAGACATTTGTAAACGATTGTCGGTTGAACATCTTTTCATCTGTATCTGCACTATATTAGTTCTATTTGCACTATAGTTGTTACAATTATAGTTTTTGTTCTAGAACTGTGCCTTGTTATTGTCCCCCCCCGACCCCCAGCTCAGCTTAACTTGTAAATATTAAAACATTGTTAGTATTTAGTTTTTTTATCCTAGTATTTTTAAACCTTTGTTGTTGTGTTTCAGTCCATGTATATGCCAACACCGGGGTCTGAGAGAAACGGAATTTCGATCCTCTATATGTCCTGTACACATGGCAGAATTGACAGTAAAGTTGAATTGAAATAAAGCTCCCCCGTGAACGCCGGGGGCTCGTAGAGACGCCGAGACCGGCCCGCGCCCTCCGCGGGAGGCCCCGTGCCATTGAGAACGTCCGCAGGAGGTGACAAGCGGTGACGGCTCGCGGCCGCCTGTCACAGCACACGCCGTGACGCACGCCGCGACTCGCGCGCGTCGGCACAGGTAGCCGGGCGGGCGGTGCGTGCGGGCGGGCGGTGATGGAAGGGGACGGACGGGCACAGCTGCGGAGCTAAATGAAGGAAGCTGAGCAGCGAATTCCACGGAGGCGCTGCATTCCGGGCACTGCAGAGAAGCGGGGGCGCGCTGCTCGCTCGCTGCTAAACCGGGCCGCGTCCTGCCGCGCCGCTGCGAGGTCTCGGCGCGCGCGTCCGGGTCGATCTGTGGCCTCCCCGTTGCATTTCAACTCGGCGGCGAGTCGCTGCTTGGGAGAAGTTGAAGAAAAGTCTTTTTTAGCAGCTGGCGAAACGGGAAACTCCAGTGTAACCGTTATTCCATCCATCCATCCGTCCATTTTCTAAACCGCTTGTCCTGGTGAGGGTCGCGGTGGCAGCAGTCCAAGGAGAGTGGACCAGACATCCCTTTCCTCAGCAACAGATTACAGCTCCGTTATTCCGACTTTCTATATATATAATGCGGCAGTTGAGGTGTCATTCCGCATTCTTTCAGTGTTCCCATTGGCTGGGCATGTCACATGACAACTCTGCAGAGGATCTTGCCAATCGGCTGTAGGTTTTTTGCTCGGCTCGGAGCCGATCGCATCGTCGCCTTCTGGCGGTCAGCACAGATCTTGGTCAGGCGACCGTAGGCCGGCCTGAATGGCCAGTCAATATAATTCACGAGCGACCATCCGTCTCGCGCTCTATATCTCCTGCTCAGTCAATGGGAGGAAATACTTCAAGGAAACCAAAAAATGTTTCTCTTACCGAAGACAATCCCTGACGCTCGTCACATTTCTGCGTTTCCAGAATTTCAACGCCGCAAAAGAACACCTCGGAACATCCAAATAGGCCGCCAATTGTAAACGATGATGTCAGTGGAACATGCCGTGGACTTCATTGCTCAAAGCGGATGCGATGATTCACGGCCGCTTTGACAGAAGGCCATCGAGTGTCACCGGGAAACGAACAGCAGCCTGTACGTCTGCGTAACGTCAGGTTTCTGTGAAATATTTTCAATTGAATATATAGTTGTGCATTATGTAACCAGAGTCGGCACCTTCTGACCCTACAAGGCCATTTACTATAAAGCGACTGCAGTCTCCAATCGGAGCAGCGTTTGCTGTGACCATCAGCAAGCCTCACGGTCACTGACCCCAACTTGACGTCACCCACGGTCAGCTGCTCGTCGCACTCTCTAGAGTTGGAAGACTACAGTGTGTCGGTATCAACATCCGCAACACCAAAGGGCAAGCGGAGATCAAGGGTCAGCGAGGAGTATTTAACTCCAATGTTGTCTGTGCAGAAGTCTTATTCATTACTTGAAAGCACACAGCAATTATAGACAGTGATGATTTATAGAAATTGCATATGGTTTATATAACATCCATATCGCTTGTATTTCATTGCAGTTATAGCCAGTGCAAATGTGTCGGGAGTGATAATATTGTAGTGCGGTAAAATTATTGCACTTACAATTCCATGTCTTTGCAGGCTTTCTAATGTCTGATATTTCATTCGTTTAATATATGTAAAACTAAAAAATATATTAATTCACGTAAAATTATCTCTGTAGACAGAAATAAATACACCATATATTGATACATATATTTTTCAGTGTAATTAACTTATAATCGACTTATATGACGGAGATTAAAGCGGGCTGTTGAGAACCCGGTTTAACCTCGAGCGGCTGAAACACAGATTCGGACACCGGATCTCAGCGGTGCCGACTCAGCGCTCCGACCCCTGAGCCCCTCGGCCTCCCCAGGTCTGAGCACAGGGGGCAGATTCACGCTGTCTCTCTCGGTGCTTTATACCGATGCAGTTGTTACACGTGCTTGTATATTCTTGTTTATTACCTGTCAGGCATAGTGGCACGGTGGCGCAGTTCCTGTGTTTGCTTCTCGGCTCGGGTGCCATCTTTCTGTGTATAGTTTGCGTGTTGTCTCCGTGTCCGCGTGGGTTTTCGTCGGGCACTCCTGTTTCCTCCCACAATCGAAAGACATGCTGTCCCCTAGCTTTATTGGCTTGCTGACTAAAAAGTGGGCCCGCTGCCCTGTGATGGATTGGCGTCCCATCCTGGGTTTAGCCCTGCTTTGCGCCATATATCTGCCGGAATAGGCTGTGGCTCACCATGATCCTGTACAGAATTAAGTGGGTACTGATAATGAATGAATACACAGTACTTTATCCTCGTTGCAGACATTTATTTGGTTGCAGCAATGTATGTGGCACGCCGTTCTTTCTAAACACGTGCGTTGGCACGCAGGCCCTGGCGTGCAATCAAGCGTCTGTATGACCGAGCAGTGTTAATAGCAAACGCTATATCCAGAGAGAATACCGCACCTCCGTGCAATCTGAAGGGATGACGTCCATTTTTTTTAAATCAAGGACACAATTTTGCAGACAAACGCACTTTTAATTTGATCGAGGCCCTGCAAGGCAGGAGTTTGTGAAATGTCTGGCAAGTAAACAAATCGAGACAAGGATCCATTAATCGCGCGGTGTCGTTCCAGCGGGCGGCCTCACCGCCGCGTTAATTAAAACTTCCGCGCGGGCTCGCATAGCTCCGCCACCTTGTCTGCTGTAACCCAAACCCGGACGCATTTCCCAGCCAGCCTCGGTTATCGTCAAAACTGTGCAGGAAACCGTAATAAGCTCACCGCGATACCGGCACCGGGATCCCGAGCACGAATCGATTCCTGCCACTCGAGCACGGATGACATTTGTCAGGACTGTCCGGCTCAAACCTTGGACGAGGTGGTGACCCCATCCAAAAGTGGAAAGGTGGAGACCCTATAGCCACGCGAGGTTGTCGCGCTAATTTGTGTTAACCGTCGAGGATGACCAGGGAGGGGCCAGCTGCTCGGCGTGTGCAATATAAACAGGACACATATTTGTCGCCGAGTAATTGAGGTCGTGTACTTTTCTGGCTAATCCTCCAGGGCAACGCTCGTCGCACTGGGCCCCGTCCATCTTTATATCGAGCAGTAATTCAATCGGCTTGGCTGTGGCTCCCTCTCCTGGCACTGGGAACGATTTGCCAAACACGTCGATGAATTATTCGGTGACCTCTGCGCGGTTTGGGGTTCGCATTGTGCCTGCCAAACGGGGGTACATACGGGATGTCTCCTGTTGTTCGCGGGGGATCTGCAGATAGGATCGGTTGACATTCTGTTCTCGCCCACGGGCACGGTGGCATACTTTGTCACTGAATATTTTCTGGGTCACTGGTAGGCTGGAGTCGGTGGCACATGACTATTAGTCACAGCCATAGAGATAGGCACGGTGGACGGGGTGTGCCGTTATGGCACGGGGAACTCTTGATGAATAAATGTTCACTCGTACATTGTTGATACCTTAGCGAAAAACTATATTGGTTTAAACGTGCAAAATTCAGCTTTGTTTAAGTTTCAGAGTTACAACTAATCCTGATGTGTTTTAATCATATAATGGTCAGTTATTGTTACTTAACATGAATGATTTTAAGTCTTTGCCCAGGAAAACCTCACCGAGTATTATCAATTCACTGTTGAGGGAATCCAACTCTGGACTAGTCGACTAACTTGTAAACAACCGATTAATGTTCCCGGGTTCGTCTAAGCGGGGATTCGAACACACGGAGAAAGGCCGCACGTTAAAAGGGTCAGCGATTGGACACATCGATACGTCAGCCACTTACTTATTGACCACAGGCACCACATTGCTGCCCTACGGGTGAGGTGGCCTGCACCCTCAATGGCTCCCGTCCCTGCCATGGCTGTGTCGACGTACCAGCTTGTAACCACTATTCTGTGCGATCAAAATATCCTGAATTTCTGTCCTGTCTGGTCGCTGTCCGTGTCTCCGATCCCAACTCCTGCTCGCAGGTCAAAGCTCCAGGGTCGGATGGCCACAGCCTCGCCTCATGGTGACGGGCCGCGAGCCGGGACGCCTCAGCAGCAGGTACGACCCCTGCCCCTGGACCTTAACCTTGCCAGCAGCCACTGCTACTGAGGGGGAATGAGAAGCCATCTGTGCTGGGTAGTTGATGTTTATTTAACCAAGCCAGTATAATCTGCATGGGTGACCTGGGTCTCTGAAATGACAAACGCGATTACGTAAAAAACAAAGTACAACATTGGACTGATGTAGGTTTTCATGGTTCGATTCATGGTGGTTGTTCTTCGGAGCTGTTCTTTCAGGATAGCCGTGTCGAGCACTCTCCCTCGCGAAGTTTCGCCTCCCACGTTGGAAGCATCATCAGCTGTTCTTTCACCTGTCCCGAAAGAACAGTTCTGAAGAGCAACCATCAAAGCACAACATAAATCTATATTGAATCAAATACATTTTCTGTAATGAAAGATTTCTTGTTAAAAATAACAGTTCATATTCAAATAAAGTGCAAAACATCAAAATTGGGTTCTGGGCGATTATTGCACATTTCCGCTGGTTGTAGTTGAACATTATCAAATAATTGCAATCTTGTCTTTCAGGCGTACAATGCCAGCACGGCTAAGTAAGTACTGTCCTTCTTTGTTGCCTTTGGTGCAGTCGCACACACACACACACCTTCATCCACCACAAAGCCGTAGCAATCTCACCCTAGCAGCTGTGCATTTGTGCCGCGATGATATTGTTGTCCAAGTTGGCAGGCTCATCATAAACACAGTCAACTCCTGCTTTCGGCGTCTAAAACACACAGATACGCCCGCGCGCTCACTCGCCGGAACACACACTTTGCGGCGGATCGAACGCGGTTTGTTGGACTTTGCTCCGCGCGGCGCCGGGCGATCTAGCCGAGCGGTGTGCCGCGTTACGACCGCATGGCGACCCGTTACTCCGGGCACCGTTCGGTTACCTCCTCGATCTCTCTGCACGATACGCGTGCAGCTTATCGACGGCACGGAATCCTACGACCTTCCCTTTTTCCTGCCTGTGGCTCATTTCCTCCTGGTTGTTTTTCCCTTTAGAGACGCCGCGAAGGATACCGCATTCTCTTCACGTGTTTTTTGTTGTCGAAATATTCGACGTGGAAAATCTCTTGAGATGGAACGTCTCGTTTGCAGCTGGTGTCCAGGGTGTCGGTTGCCGCGGACGTATCGAACATGTTTTTGTAGATAGAGAGATGTTTATTATTACAGCAGAAAATACCCAGCGAGCTTGCAAGCTCCGGAAGCGGGATTCCTGTGATGCAACAAACGTGCGAATTAACCAACATAAACCATAGAATATAATGACACGCAGATGTACACAGGTGCACATGTACTGTGATGGATGCACAGAAACACACTCACGCATACTTACTTGCACACATACGTGAACAAATTCACTCATTCATACACATCCACAAACATCCGCCCCGACACAATATTCTTAACTGACTGTTGGGGCAAGTGACGTTAGCGAGCACCTGTGAAGGCCGACACGGCACACGTGATGCTAGCAGCACGCCGGGCCACCTTTGTCTCCCCATTGGTGATGTTTACGCACAGCACCAGGCAGGTATTTGAGACCAAGTCAGTCTAAGAGGTGACACAGGACCAGTTCAAATATCCCTCACTGACGTTGGCCACAAGAGGGAATAGGACTTGGGTCGCTGGATTTGTAGCGGAGTGAGCTGTTCCACGACCGCTTCCCACTACACATCCACACACACACACGTAATACACATACACACGCACACATTTGTCCACACATACCCGTGCAAGCACGCGCACATACCGGGGGTTGTGGTTCGATGGAAGGGGACGGTTACCCTTCCACCATGACGCTATTTACCAAAGAACCACAAGAACCACGAACGCATGTAACCAAATACAATTTGTTCACGCATATATCAAGTATATAGTGGGCTTAGTTGCCAAGCAGTTTGCAGTTGACTGTGAATATTGGTTGACAAATCAATTTTGACATTATGTAACAGTGTTTTAAAAATGAATGCTTCACATTTGGAATTTGATTAAGTGGTGTATGGTCAAACTTAAATCTTATGCAAAAGGCTCACAGATGACTGACATTTAAAGGTCGATCGTGCAAAGGTCCTGCAGCTGCCACGAGGACCATTTATTCGCAGCATAGATGCATTTGATGGTTGCTCTTCAGATCTGTACTTTCGGGATAGACGTGTCGAGCGACCTCCCTCTCTCCCTCGCGACATTTCGCCTTCCATGATGCTTCCAACGTGGGAGGCGAAAAGTCGCGAGGGAGAGATGGAGATCGCTCAACACAGCGAGGAACGATGTTTCCAGCGAGTTAATCTTTCTCGCTGCTGTGTATGTGCGTCTCTGCGTGACGTCACCACGGTCGTCTCAGCTCCCGACACTGAGGAAGAGATGCGAGTCTCTGTCACACGGTTTACGTGACGACGGAGGAGCTGTTTATGATAATAATTGATTGCATTCATATTGCGTCTTTCACCCAGAGGTGCCAAGGCGCCGCAGGAAACCGCAGAGAGGTTGGGGGAGGCAGCCACACGGTCAGCCGGCGCCAACTCGCCAGGCAATGTGTCAGATATATTGTGATTGCATGAGTAAAACGATACAAGGTTTTACCCTTTCTGGTATTCATTGTCAGTATATATCCAGCTGTATACTGGCAAAAAGGTACCCACATATTTAATTCATTAGTGTTTTTTTAGTTGTGGGAGTTAACCAGAAACGCACACTGAACAGGGGGAAAAGATACACTAACTCCGCACAGAAAGTCGCCCGAGGCGGGAATCAAACCGCCTCGGGCATGACATTATTTCCATAACCACGCTCATGTGAAACAGCGTTCTGTTAGCTCGTTGTGTTCCGTAACGGGGTCGATCCTTGTTCACGGCCCTTGCTGGCAGAGTGTGCTGGGATCTGTGCTGTTGTTGAAGTCACATCCCAGTTGCGGTGGTGCCTATCATCAGGTGGAACGGATAGACTTATGTACTGATGTAGGTTTTCACGGTTCGATTCATGATGGTTGCTCTTCAGAGCCGTTCTTTCGGTATAGCCGTGTCTATATGGACGTATTTCAAATTGAAACTCATGGACTGTTTGTACTGAATGCATTTGACGAAATGAAAAAGGATGTAATTTTATTTTTAGACGGGTTGACAGACGTATACATTCCTCTCCATCCTGTAAAATTTTCACACAGAAAGTGTGCTGGAAACCCATCAGTCGTTGATGGCTACTGTTGACCTGGCGTAGCTGCCTGTCACCAAGTTTATATTCATTGCTCGAAAAAATAATCTAATTCTACTTCCAAAACCATCATTATCATGCTGATGAACAGCATGGTTTGCTTACCCATTATATTTTATTTGTTTATAATTAGCATGCGGGGAATAAGGTTAGTCTCTAAATTAGCCACACTTGAAGGATACTGTCCAGCTACAGAGCTCTCTGATCAAGGGAAGATAATTAAATTTACATAACACAGTACAAGATACCCCTGTGGTTGTTAATGAGCAACAATGACATTTCGGGAAGCTGTAAGTTATTCACCTTACACAAATTAATCGGTTGAAATTCGCAGTTACTTTCTCCTACTTCTAAATGTAAACCTGGCATTTCTCTCCTGTCTTCGCTCACTCATTCATTCTGCCTCTCCCTCTCTTCTTTCGTCCGACCTCCCCTGTTGTGCGTCTCCGTGCACCATCTCGCCCCGTGTCCGCGCTTAATCGCACCGACTTTGGCGGACTCGTAAATCGAATTCAAACGACGCAAAACCAACAACAACAAAAAACGACGACGATCCAAATAAAAAAAAACACGCTCACGCCCGGACGGCCCCAAACGATCCGTTGCGCCGCTCAGCCCGGCGCTCCTAAAGGACACGCTGGCCTCTGCGCACAAGCCCATCGCAGTGACGGGCCCGGGCGGGCAGGCCACCATCATCCACGCGCAGTACAACACTCCAATCAGCATGTACTCACAGGACTCCATCATGGACGCCATCGCGGGGCAGACCCACGTGCGCGGGGCCGATGTCCCGGGGTACAGGCAGCGGGCGTGCGGGCGTGCCGGTGTGCATGCGTGTGTGTACATGCATATGCGTGCTCGTGTGCGCTCATGCATGTGTGAGTGTGTGCGTGTGTCTGCATTGCTTTTGGTTGGCGGTGCGTGCCTGCGCCGTGTCATGGTGTTCGGTGCACGGAGAGGGCGTGCGGGCCGAGCTGCTGCATGAGCGTGCACCAGTGTGTGGCGACCGCAGATCGACGGCGAATGGTGTTAAAAACAAACTCGCGACTCAGTTTGGATATTTCCAATATAGGTGCAATTGGCTTCTTGAGAGATGTTTTGTTGTTGTAACGATTGTTGTGTCATACGCATTATATTCAATTGAGGGAGTGATAAAACATCATGAGTTAATGACGGCTAGAAAGCTGGTATTTGGCAGAAGCATTAAAATCTGAAAACATAATTTTTGGAATTGAAAAAAATGACAGCCTAGATGTTGATTTGGTTGTCTTATTGGGCAGAATCAGCTTACAAGTTTGACATCACTTTCAGACCCGGAATAAACACGTACATATACCTTCCCTTTAGTGAACCAGGTAATTTGCCTGGTACTAATAAGACAATCTCCATCTTCACTAGTTGTCTATTAGTTTTTCTTCTCGGCTTTTAATAATAACTTGAACACGAGTTACAATTAAAAATAATATTGTTACAATGTCACTTGGCTAAATGTTACATTGGTTTATTGCTTTGAGCTCAAGCATTTATTTCATCTGGGAACTGTAAACTGGCCGTGCCAGCAAAGCAAAGATGAAATTGGCCAAAGCCTACACAACGACTGCAAAAAATGTTTAAACTTTAATGTCGTCTCATACATAAAATAAACCCCTGTGGTATTCCCACTTCCAGGTTTTTTTTTCTTCCCCAGAATGCTAAATGTAGCTCATTAGCCCTTGGCCTGTTGCATGAAACGGTTTCAAGTGTAAAAATGTCTCCCTTAACTGGTGCTGCTTAGCGAAATACAATTGGGGAACATTCAAAACGAATGGGCCACCGGAGTAAAGCATCTGGCAGCATTGGTGCACACACACATGTAACTGCATGCGTGCACGTGGGCGTGTGTGAGCGTGCGAGCGTGTGTGCGAGCATGTGTGTGACCGCGTGTGTGCGCGTGTGAACGTGTGTGTGAGCGCATGTGTGTGCGCGCGCTTTGGGTTGCGCACGGGGCCGGGAGGTAACGTGGTCGCGCGCTGTTGTCGTGGCGAGCAGCGCCGTCGTCAAGGAGCCGCACGTGGACACGTCGTCGCACGTGTACCAGGCCGTGGTGAAGGGCGACGACGGCAGGGGATCCGCCGCTCACCAGTCGCGCTCCTTCCAGATGTTGGCGCACCTCACCGGCACGGAAGGACGTGCGTACACGCCCCGGCTCGCCACCGCCGCGCCGCGCCGCGCCGCACGACGCCCGCTGTCTCCGCGTCGCGTCTGAGCCGCGCGCCGTGTCGATCGCTGACCGAGACGTGTCGTTGTTTCCTCTCTAGAGCCCGACCTGGATGGGGAATCAATGAAGAAATCCAGGTAGTGTGAACTGATTATTGCACAGTCACCAAAGTGTAGAAGCATTCGCTAGTAAACGTCACAACTTAGGTGCTTGATACAAGCTTCAGCCTGCTCAGAGGGCTGAAGGGTGTAATGTGTAAAGTGCCATCGTTTAGCGGAGAATGCAAAATTAAACCATTAATATTTCCACGTGGAATAAACATTTTATTTATCCATGCTGAACTTCTGCACGTTCGAATGCCAATCTCTATGGAATCAATGTCCGCCAAGAATCGCTTTCCATGTCTCAGTGTTGTCAGAATTTGTTGAGCAGTTATCCGTATACTTGATGGTCTGGTAGCCTGAGTGCTGGGCCTTCCTACCATGTTCCAGACAACATCCTGTCAGACCATTTCACACATCTCTATTGAATATTTTGTAGCGTATATGACTGTCGAAGAAATTATTCTGTAAGCAATTGTATTTACTTGTATTCGCGTATTACCATACTTTATTGTGCTTACAAGTATCCCTGCCATGTAAATCCTGCATTGTGCTCACAGCGCAAACCAGTCAATCAATGTTTTATTTTATTTGGGTTGTCATCAAGCCATCACTCAGTGATTCAATTGCTAACTTACTCGCTCACTCCTTCATTCACTCATTTATGCATCGACTCAAGCATCCACTCGTGCAATCATCAACGTACTCACTCACACTCAAGCAATAATCCACTGACTCACCCACTTGCTCATCCTCCCACTTACTCTTACTAATTCAATTTCTATTGGAAATCAACACCACCGCTGCTGGGCCGTGCCCTCTATGACTGACTGAGTCAGCGATCCTTTGTGAGCATTCTCTAGTTGCTAATTCCTGCGGGAATTTCATTTACAATCAACTTCCCTGACGGTAGCAAACGCAACGAGGCAGCGTTACAAGATGCGTTTTTAGCTGCTGCAACAATGAGCATTGTATAGATTGTTCCATTTTTTATTCAATTCAAGCCAAGGTTGACATTTCCAAAATCTCCGCACGCTGCTCCTTACGTGAACTTCCTCCGAGTTTATTGTTCCCAGAACGTCACGCTCACTCGCCGATGTCCGCAGTGTCTCCAGTGAGTTTCGATAGAGAGCGGGGAGGCGGTGGTTGAGTGGCTTGGGAGGCTCAATAATTATAATAGCATTTTATATAGCGCCTTTCACCCGAGGGTCACAAAGCGCTGCACAAGGGCCGCGAAGAAAACGGCATGTCAACAACGAAAGAAAAAACAACCAATAAAAATCAAAGCAAATAAAAATAAATGATTAAGGCTGCTTCGAATATACTGAAAGTCAGGGAACGAAGCTGGCACCACTGTGATCCTTTGTCAATATCTGGGGTTTAATTGCCCGTGAACATACTGGCTTCTCAAGTGAAGTGAGTTGATGCGAGTCCAATGATCAACGGCTGCAAAAAAACCCCGCATCGTTTTAAAGTGAATGTTTCACCTTATGTGTCTGCATTCCACTAGTTAAACATTTCAATCCGATCTCCATTTTCCCTTATTCCCTCTACGTATGACTGCCTGCCTCAGGGTATACGATAAATAGGCCTGCTCTTTCTCAAGAGCATCTGGACATGCAGTGGGATTTAGATGCCATGTAAATGCACTTTGTCATGAACACACTGTGTCGAGAACGTAGCAACATGTGTAACCTGTGATGGATAAAGAGCTCTGTTTAAGTGACTGCAAATGTAGATCTGGAGCTATGCTCTGTAACCGTATTACGATCAGTATTGTATGTTTGGGGCGGGACGGTGGTGCGGTGAGTAGCACTGCCGCCTCACAGCAAGAACGCTCGGGTTCGAAACCCAGCTCGGGTGCCTTTCTGTGTGGAGTCTGCACGTTTTCCCCATGTCCACAGTCTAAAGACACGCTGCTGCATAGGCAAATTGGCCTGCAAGCTATAATTGCCCCATGTGCCATGTGATGGATTGGCGTCCCATCCTGGGTATAGCCTTGCCTTGCGCCCTGTGTCTGCTGGGATAGACTCCAGCTAACCGCGACCCTGTACAGGCTTAAGCGGTTTCTGACATTTGATGGATGGAAGTCTCTGTAAGAAATGTCTTGCGCGCGGTGTTATACAGCGTTATATGTACGTAGCCGTGTTAGGATCAGTATAGTATGTTTGCTGCCTGATACGCATGGCCTTGCCCAGGATGGGTTTTCTGTGCATGACCATTGTGCTGCAATGGCCAGACGAGACATCTGGACTTCAATTCACACCCCAGGAATTGAATGATCCAGTGTGAATGGAAAGCGTGCTCATGCCTTTGTCTCATTAATTCAGGCGTCTCGGTCTAAAGCGACACTGCCTAAGGCGTAACGCTGATTTGCTGCCACGGCTCGTGAATGTGATCCATCCGTATGAAGCGCCAATTGATCGGGCCGATAACGATGACGTTAACTCCGGAATTCGCGTTGAACGCTTGTACGTGCATCATCCGTCGTTCGTCACGCGCGCAGCTCGCGACGCGTTACGACGTTTGATTTTGCGAGTTGTCGAATAACCGCGTGCTTGTCAGAAGAAGGTAGAAAAAAAAAGCCGTGAACGCATCATCACGCTTTTTTTTTTCCATCCCGCATCTTCTTCCCGCGTGCGGCTCGAACGCTCGTGGTGCCCGCAATCTCTCGCACGCTGCTCTCTAACCCAGTGAGGATGAGGCAAGGCCGGGAGAAAACCAGCACGGGTAAAAACGTCTCTCCCTTCACCTCCCCGAGCCACCCACACCTCGGCCGCCTTCCACTCGGATTTGCCGCTGCTCTGTGTATCTGCATGTATTTTTAGGGCAGGTTGTGGTGAGGATTGCTCTCCTCAGCTGCTTGGGGAGTAGATTGCGTAGCCGTGTCGAGTGTTCCTGCTCTCTCCTGCCAAGGAGGCAAGAGAGAGCCGCAACACTCGACACGGCTATCTCAAAAGAGCAGTTCTCGGGATTTATCGATTAAAAACAGTCTGAATTAAGGGGGATAACTCACTTGAGGTGTGTTATATGATTGTGTTGGGGTCTTGATGCAACGCGAAGTGCTGCTGCGTTTGGACGCGCCGCTCACTCTCCCTGCGCAGGGCCCGGCCTTGATGCTCGAGACCGTTGTTGTATTCGTAGTTTATTGCGTAAAAACCCCCCAGTGGGTGCCATCGTCAGGAACGTTGCCCTGCCGCTCCGCGCGTGGTGCGGAATCTCTCTCTCTCCCATCGGCGGCCGCTCCGCGTGCCCTTATCCACTCCGCGTGCCCGTCTCTCCAGATCCCACGGCGCTTCGGCCCACTACGGCAATTCGGCCAACCAGGCGAAAGTGGCGACGGCCTCTGTGCAGGCGTCTAAAAGGTACCACTCACGACACCGTCCTTTGACACGAGTCCTGTGAGAGGTGCCGGGGCGTCCCTGAGGTCACTGTTGACAAAAGGCAAGCAGTTTCGGACAATGCAGATATCAATATGTTGGTGACTCAGGTAGAGCTGTTAGGTGATGGTGTATATCAGACACCTTTAACGCCCCCCCCCACCATGATCTGTGCTGACCTTAGTACGAGTGTTCTAACAGAACTTGGCCCACTAGTAAATAATAAAAAAAGCACCGATCTGTGCATCTCTGCACGTATGTGTAGAATCCATTGTACGTGTTACTGCCGTTAAGAGCACACGTTTGCAGTTAAAACGTTTACGTATCCTGTCCCCTATACAAAAAAGTATTGCATACACAACGACACGCGTTCGGCGTGTATACCTGCACGCATCCATTATTATTATCGTGTAATACACACGCGTGACACACGAATGGGGAACACCACGTGCATCGCATGCGAGGAGCTCATGGCTCGACGCTTGAATGTTGTCTGCTTTCACTGTCGTGTCACCCTTCCTCACGTGAGCATTCTGCTTGACCCATGTGCCCCATGCCACCCTCTCTCCTGTCTTCAGCGCACCTCTGCCTCTCGCTTCGAAACTGCAGCCTCTTCCAAAGGCGCCAAATGCAAGCGCGCAGGCGTCTGCTGCACTGTCCGCCGCTTTGTCCGCTAGGTCTGCCCTGGCTTTTCACTGTCTTGTTTGTCCTCACCCACAAATCATCCTTTCATCGTGATCCGGGGCAATCCCTCGGTGGTAATGTCGGACCTCGTGCCAGTGTTGTCGGAGCATAGCGCTGTCACTATTCAGTTGCTAAGCTGAAATGCTGCGTTGGGATCTTTAACGTTTTATGCAGTTATGTTAGATTGATGGTTGCTCTTCAGAGCTGTTCTTTCGGGATAGCCGTGTCGAGCGCTCTCACTCGCTCCCTCGTGACGTTTAGCCTCCCACGTTGGAAGCCTCCCACGTTGAAAATTGGGCAGTAATCATGATCCATGGTTAAACTTGATTATTGTGCGTGATTCATGATCTCATTCCAGTCATTAGTGATTGCCCAAATAAATCAGAAAACATACCTTTCTGCTTTTACAAACCGGAGAGGTAACGTTTGTAAATGCATCGGGAAATTCAACGTATCTGAAACACACTTCCCCGTTGGCCTTCAGATCGTAAACTGAAGTTCTGTGGCAACGAATTGAGGCCCAATGGTTTATTGCTGTAAGTCAAACAGCACCAGCGCTAACCCGGGAAGAAGCAGGTGGGAACGCCATTACTCATTTCCGATTCACTCCTGTAGGTACACTAAGTTCTCTATTTGTATTTTCTCTGTAATAACACTACCACACAGCTGCCCATTACGTCGGTTACAATCTTCTCACATTATCTCACGTTGTGAATAGGTGACGTGCGCTGGTATGCCAACATTGTTAGTGTGAAACTCAACGTGCAGTACTGCAAGATGGCCAGCAGATGGCAGTATAGTAAACGAGTTTCTGTCCAATCTGAATGGATTTTTAAACAAACATGTTATTCCATCACGTGTAGATTTTTTTCCACGTACTCTGGCTGCCACCCCCATGAAAGTTTCAGATTAAGGGTTTGGACACATTTTCCTGTGGAGGATCTTCCTTAAAAACGGTTTCGACAATAAGTGATGTTTTCTTAGAGATAGATGACTACCTTCAGAGCTGTTCTTTCGGGATAGCCGTGTCGAGCGATCTCCCTCTCTCCCTCGCGACGTTTCGCCTCCCACGTTCGAAGCATTATCAGGCGTTATGGTGATGATGCTTCCAACGTGGGAGGCGAAACGTCGCGAGGGAGATCGCTCGACACGGCTATCCTGAAAGAACAGATCTGAAGAGCAACCATCAGTACATATATGACTACCGTTTACACATTTCTACTTCTTTCCTAGTGCTATACGATTTTCTTCGCAAGCCATTGATATCAACGTAATTTTCCTCTTCTTCTTTGCGATTCTTCGAAGCACGATGGTCAGCCTCTGGACATCGTTGTCTTTCAGCTCGGCCTCGAAGTGTTTGGTAGAATTCGCAGGCAATACCAAGTATTACCTGACAGGGATCGCGACTTGAACGCTTCTACCTTGACCCCCCGTAATTTTCCTTAAGAGATACTTGGGTGAAACTACATATAACGTTGGAGTGTTCAGAATTAAACCGTTGTGTAGTGCCTTTAAAAATACTTGGCATGGCTCAGCAGAGACACCATGACAGGAATGGAATTCACGAGGAGAGCCTCGTCTAAATAACGTTGCGTAAATCCTCTCAACTCGGGCCCTGCTGGACTTTGCTTTGGCATGCGCCGCTTGCAGCCGGCTGCACGGCTTTAAACTTCACCGCACCCTGCACACATTCCACCGAGACATAAATGTGTCATGACTCTCCGCTTTGGTCAATTGGAATACATTTTAACCACTGCACCCGGCACAGACTCGCACCAGCACTCGTCACGGTAGTGAGCGAGACCTACAACTATTAAAATAAAGCACGTTATTTTTGGTAGTAGAAATAAACCTAAATTGTTTTTTTACGGCCTATCTAGAGACCAGTAAACATTTGATTTCTTCTCACAGTATTCGCATTACATTTCCTGTTAAATTTTCTCAGAAAGGCAATTCCTGTATGGTAGTCATTCTCCCCTTTGTAAGTGCACTGCTACTGGCTCAGGAGCACATTATTTGGGAAGCTGGTCTGTCTGACGAGGCCACGAGCCGCGTGCTGTGTTCTGCCAGTGCCGCGTGTGAGAGAGATATTTTGCCTTAACTGCTCTTGCTTCTCGATGACTCCATGCTTGCAGCTCCTCTTTCCAGCAGAGCGTCTCCAGCTCCTCCTCTTATGCCTACGCAGCCTCTTCTGCTGCCTCCAAGCAAACTAGGTACCTCCGACTGCGACTCTTCCATCTACCGCTAAGCCCATTCTGACGGTGTGGAAATTTCAGATCGATCATGGCCCTTTTCACTATCGGTTTTGGCTTTCCAAAAGCACTCTAACTTACTCTCTGTCCCTATTTGTTTGTCATTTTGTTTTTGGTCTGCCTTCAAAAGCTGTCCCAGGTAAATGTACTCTGCTGTGTAGAGCTCAACTTGATAATGAAAGGTAACGTTCCGTACCAACGTGCCTAAAGAGGCACGTGTCTCTTCTCTCCACAGCCTTGTGCAGCGCTTTGTGAGCCTCGGGTGAAAGGCGCGCTATAAATGTTATTATTATTATTAACGTGGCTCGGAAAGACCAGGGTCGTTATAAGAAAAATATGGAACGAAAATTGAAACATGTGCAAAGAAGCATGTTAAATATGAGGTGGTGTGCCAGCCCGGATTTGTTGCCATGAGCTACTGCCCACCTAGAACTCCAGCTGTTATAAAACCATCCATCCATTTTTCTAAACCGCTTGTCCCGGTGAAGGTCGCGGCAGATCTACTTATCATCATTCACATTTACGGTCCTATTAATTAAAGTCACGTTTGGCCAACTGATAAACCTCGTAAACGGCACAAACTCGATGTGAAACCTCACGACGCACATCGCTGGAGGAGTGTTGCGAACGTCCCCGTGCGTCGCGACCGAGTGTGGATCTTCACGGTGCTCCGGCCCGCTCGATAGACGAAGCGATCCCGGTGAATGACCTGTTGCGGCCGTGTCTCCCCGCGTCTCAGCTCCCACGCGCTGCACGCCGGAGCGGCCCACGCCCCGCCTGCGGTGGGCCACGGTCCCAAACCCAACGTCGTGACGACGGCAACGATCCGGCCCAATCAGCCAGCGCCAGGTGCCGCTCCGACCCTTCACACCGTCTCCTCCACGCGTGGAGGCCGGGCCACGTGCTCTCTCTGTATTGCACTGAGTACTCTGTGTGGGTTGTGTAGTGTAATAATAATAGTTTGACATTTATAATACGCACATATTCATTCAATGTCGAAGATATTCATTCGACGAGAGAAGGACTCAGAGGCCCGAGGAAAGCACAGTGAGGCGGAGGAGGCAGTCAAGCGGTTTTGCTGGCGCCATATTGCCACACACTGCTTCCTATATATTATGATGTTATCGGCCAACTAATTAATGAGTGGTTTTGTTTTAATTGTGAGAGGAAACCGGAGAACCCGGAGGAAACCCACGCAGAAAAGGGGGAGCACAAACTTCACACAGAAAGGCGCCCAAGGCGGGAATTGAACCGCATCGGGCAAGACCATTTTTTCTGTGAGGCGCGGATGTTACCACTGCGCCACCCAGCTGCCGTATGTAGGTTATGTAGTGTACTCTGTGTGGGTAATGCGGTGCATTCTGGGTAATTTAGGGTACTCTATGTAGGTTATGTGGTGTGTGCTGTGTCAATGAGGTGTAGTGTACTGTGATTAATGCCTATTTGGTCCACAATAAACATCACTGTACAGCCCTTATTTAAACTACACGGCATAGCTTTGTCTAAATATCAAACCTGATCTGGTTGCACTGTTCGCACACGGGCGCGCGTTGGCTCACGGCGGCGAACGCGCTCCTTCCCACTCCTTGCCGCTCCTGTCAAAACCAGGACACGTCAACAGCAGCATCACCATCAATCTGCCCAAGAGCGGCGACACGTCCGGCGGGCCGTCCAGCCGCCCCCCGTGGGTCACCGACGACCAGTTCGCGCAGAAGTACGCGGCCGATCGCAGCACCACGACCGTCACCAAGTCGGTGGGGCCGGCCAGCGGCGGAGGCGGCCAGGGGTACGGCGCGCCGGCCCAACACGGGCCAGCCGCCCCGCCGTTCGCGCCTGCGCGCGGCCCGGCCGCCGCTCCGCCGCCGCCGGCTCCGAGCCACGCCGCCGGCCCGGGCCAGGGCCACGGGCAGGCCGGGTCGCAGAGCCGGGGCAAGGTGCAGTGGGCCCAGCACTGCCAGCCCAGCCAACGCACGCCCATGTGCGGACAGTGCAACCAAATCATCCGGTGAGTCGCGCCGCCGCCGCCGTGCGGGGGTTCGTTTCGCGTGAAATGTCGGCGGAGGTCGTGGGTCGCGCGGCGGGCAACTCCTCCGCGGGTGAGGCTGTGTCTCACCGTTTGCACCCCGTGCTGTAGGCAGCTCACCACTGTGCATCCAGTTACAGTGTGGGTTTTTATTTTTGTCAGCAACTCGCATGTTTGTAGTGTCGCAGGTGTCCCGTAAAGAGCTTGCAAGTTCACTGGGTATTTTTTCTGATGTAATAATAAACAGCCATCCATACATTCTAATCCCAATGTGTAAACATTGCCACTAGGGAGACAAAGGCGGCCGGGCGTGGTGCTGGTCACCTACCCCCTCGTGTGCCGTGTCGACCTGCATAGGTGCTAGCTTACGGCACTTGCCCCTACAGTCTGTTAAGGCTATACAGGGGATCTTTTATCTTTGCCTGCACGTGTGCGTGTGTCTGCGTCCGTTAAGGCTTGACGGGGAGATCATTGTCCGTGTGTCTGTGTGTGTCCGGCATCACCTCAGCGGGCCCTTCCTGGTGGCGCTGGGCAAGTCGTGGCACCCGGCCGAGTTCAACTGTGCCCAGTGCCACACGACGCTGACGGAGACCGGCTTTGTGGAGGAGCAGGGCAACGTGTACTGCGAGAGCTGCTACGAGAAGTACTTCGCTCCAGACTGTGCCAAGTGCCGCAAGAAGATCATGGGGGTTAGTGCGTGTGGTGTGCGTGTGCCTGCGTAAGTGTGCGTGCAAGGGGAACAGAAACATTCATCGGGCAGTGCTCGGCACCAGCAGCAGAGAAGTTAAAATGTAATTGGAATCGATATTTTAATGTCTGAATTTTACATGTAGGTTCAGTGTAAAATGACCAAAATCCTACATGTATGACACGACCGTTAAGTACTGTATTTCTTTGTTTGCAAGTGCAGTACATTTTTACTCGTGTGCACGCAGGATTAACTCCTGATTCACAACGCAACAGCTGAGCATCCGTTCTCTGGTCGAACGAGTGATCGTAACATGTTTGTCGTCAATATCGCGATTGGCCGTGTTCTATCCACTGCCGGACGAAGGCTCCCCCTGCATCGTCGCCGTCCCGCCGTTGCGCCGACGCCACAACCCATCTCGCTCCCGCACGCGAGCCGACCTCGGCGCTATTTGTCTCACCGCGATCGATTTCAACGGGGTGAATTGTTTTGATGGCCTTTGCAGGAGATCATGCACGCCCTGAGGCAGACGTGGCACACCACGTGCTTCGTGTGCGCCTCCTGCGGGAAGCCCTTCGGAAACAGCCTCTTCCACATGGAGGACGGCGAGCCGTACTGCGAGAAAGGTGCCCTCTCCCCTGCTCCGCACACTCACATTGCAGCGACAACACGGCGCCGTTACGCTCGTGCGTCCCCACCATCCGTTGTTCGTTAATGCCGACCAATCCTAACGCTTGGGCCATTTATCCATCCATCCATTTTCAGAAACCGCTTAATCCTACACAGGGTCGCGGTGAGCCGGAGCCCATCTCGGCAGACACAGGGCGCAAGGCAGGGGAACACCGAGGATAGGACGCCAGTCCATCGCAGGGCGCCTGGGGAAATTTAGTCAGTACGCCAATTAACCTGGCAGCATGTCTTTGGACGGTGGGAGGAATCCGGAGTGCCCGGCGAGCCCGGCGAAAACCCACGCGGACACGGGGAGAACATGCAAACTACACACAGCAAGGCCCCCCGAGCCGAGATTCGAACCCGGGACCTTATTGCTGTGAGGCGGCAGCGCTACCCACTACGCCACCGTGCTGGCTTGGGCCGTTGTGAAATTAACGGGTGCGGTGTTTACCGTTATTGGGCGTATCGCTGTAGACGCCTGGTGTCGCTAAACACATGCGCTGTGGTGCTCTGTGTGTGTTCACAGACTACGTGGTGTTGTTCAGCACCAAGTGCCATGGCTGTGACTTCCCTGTTGAGGCTGGAGACAAATTCATCGAGGCCCTGGGCCACACTTGGCACGATACCTGCTTCATCTGCGCTGTGAGTGTCGTCTTCTGCTGTTCTTGAGGGTTGGTGGATTTCCCTACCTGGGCGAGTAGAGGTCACCATTTTCATCTGTAGGGGGATTGAGTGTTACCGCCTCACTCACGTAGGGTGTATCAGGGCACTCTGGTCTCCTTCCACATGTGTAAATATGCGTTAACGGAGTTGGCCAAAACATCCCAAATATAGGTCTACAGAGCTTAGACAATCGTAGCACTGGCTACGGCTGACTTCCTTCTTGTCTGCGGTTTCCAACACCTCCTAAAGCAGGGAGGCAGATCTTCACATTTATAAATGAAGAGCATTCCACGAATATGAGCGCTACACATAGAAGCATTTTCCCAATGTGATGTATGTATCCAGGTTAAAATTCCCTGGTCATATTGAGAAGTGACACGTGAGACGAGATCTCCATTTAAACATCTGATCCACCAGATGGCATCTCCCAGTACCATTATAGACAGCCCCCTCGGATGGTCTGACCCAGAGGGCGTGTGACCCCCCGCTGATGCTGGAATCAGTGGCCACCTGCTGCTGTGTTTGCAGTGGTCAAATGTCCAAGAATAGTCTGGCTTCTTTATGTTGTCTGCCTTTTATTTCAACCTACAGTCCGTAACTTCTTCTGCATTTCACTCGGCAGGTGTGTCACGTGAACCTGGAGGGACAGCCCTTCTACTCCAAGAAGGACAAGCCACTCTGCAAGAAACATGCCCATGCCATCAACGTCTAAAACCTGGCCACACACACACACATCCTACACTCTTGTGTGGAAAAAAATTGCATTGATTGAGTTTCTTACGCATGCCTTTTTTGCATACATCTATGCACTCGTAGACTAATTTGATAGTGGCACAAACTGCACATTATAATACTAACCTTTGCTGGTGGCATTCATTTGAAGAAAGCAATTTTAAAATTCGATGCATTGGCATTAAAAATGTAAAATAAATCCGTTAAAGTTTGCATTCCCCCGTTAATGAAATAATTAAACACTCACACGGGAAACATAATTACGAGATTTCCATCAATCTTAAACACGGGTATGTGCTTATGTTCCAAAAATATCGGGAGTATTTATTTCTTGGTAGGTTTATAAATATACTGTCATTTGGGCAAAGGTCAGCTCGCCCAATTTGTACCGTCACTGGTAATGCTCTATTTTTAACCCCTGTGCCACCGGTCGGCGTGGATCACAGGGCTGCTGCCACGAGGCTCACAGTGCCAGGACGGTGCCTTACGATCCATCCATCCATTTTCAGAAACCGCTTAATCCTATACAGGGTCGCGGTGAGCTGGAGCCTATCCCGGCAGACACAGGGCGCAAGGCAGTGTTATACCTAGGATGGGACCCCAGTCCATCACAGGGCACCGTGGGAGAAGATCATCATGGCCAAAATGTGTAGTGCGCTGGTGAACTGGTGAACTGGTCACCCCCTCTGTGATTCATCTGCCAGAGGTGGCGGGGGTAAGGATTTCCCGTGCTCACGTTACACCATGGGGCAGCGTTCATTTACGAATGGATGGCTGAAAATATGATGATGAAGCACGATGGATTGTAAGCACTACTGGTCAGTGCAACGGTGACCGTGCCGCCGCTGGTTGTGGTGGATGCAGAGAGATATCTTGATTGGATTAATCCTTACACGGGACGATTGTAGCGATGGTGATGATGATCATGCTCGGTCAGTTTCAATAACACGGATGGGAGTAGTCTGGAGAGGTAGGTGGGCAAAGGATAGTTACACCAGTGCGACGAATTATGTTACTGTTTTGCCAGAGCTTGTGGCATTGTAGAATGGAGTCTACATAATGCGGATTGTGGTGTTTATCTTATATTCTAATACTGTAATGTTTTGAAAGGTGGCGCTATTGCAACAATTTGTAATTGTTAAGCTAAATAGCTGGATGCGTAGTAATGCTAGCACAGTTCCTGATTTTGAAAGCAAGGATGTTGTGTACAAGCCAAAACACTGGCACTATGCCATGTATTAATTTTATCTTTTTATGTTATGACACTAATTTGAATAAGAAGTTATGTTTTTAAATGAATATTTGTCAAAAAGGGCTTGATGGGTACGGTTTGAACCGTAATGAAACATGTTTCCACAGTATTTTCCTTTATGTCTGAGGTGATTCAGCAATAGATAAAAACTCCTATACGAGCTTGTTGAGTAGCCATCTAACGTTCGTGCCTTGAAGAGATATGTTTGTAATACCCTATACTTTCAATACACCAATGTAGACGTATGAAGATACAGGTTTGATATTAAGACAAAGCTATGCATGCAGATTAAATAAGGGCTGTACAGTGATATGTTTATTGTGGATCAAATAGGCATTAATTACTAGAGGAATAAACCGTGCAGCCAGCAGTCGTCTAATTCAGACAATTCAACCATGAAAACCAGCCCCGCGTGTTGCTGAACAAGTGAAAATTAATAATTATTCTTAAACGGAACAGCAGTTTCACCGCATTGTCGATTATTGTTGTTGCCTGTTGCAAAGCCATTGATTGTTTTATTTTTTATTTTCTGACAACAAAAATATTTGAATGTTTCCAATTATACTACAGTAGTTTACATTGGTGCGCATTGAGTTTGAAACGAGGCTTGGCATGCCATTTGTTTTCTCTGAAACAAAACGTTCAGTATTTTTCTAACATTGCTTCGTGACTTTTATTTCCTTTGGAAGTCTGGTGTAAAGAACGGTAGCTGATTTTGATGCATTAGAAAACTTGCTATAGGTATTCTAAACGGAAGTTTTGTTTGCAGGTTTAATAGGCGTGTGCCCATTGCAGACTGCACTGGGAGAATATCTTATAATTTCTGTTGGTGGAATAAGTGTGCGTGTTTGTAACATTAGAATTTTGGCTATTAGGCCTTTAACGATTTTAAGTGTCATCCAATGTCAACCATACTGTGTTTTTAAACAGTTCACCTTCCCTGAAGAGGGGTAAATTGCTTGAAACTTTAGCCAACTATATCTTTTAAGCACTGTAAATGAAGCAGTGTTATGGCCAGTTTAAAACATGAAGCGTTAAAATTGCTTTCACGTTATAGAAATTATAGTGAAATCATTATTCACAATGAGACTCTTGGCGGTGTCCAGAATGTAATGCCAATTTGGACTGTTTTGTTGAGGACTATGTTTTAATACACGTTTTAAATTACAGCTGCACATACATATCACACTGCAAACCCAGAGTTAACAAGCATATAAACACGTAGCATTTTTACACTATCTGCATAAACATACATTGGCATGTAAGCAGTATGGTGCTTCGGGCCTTAAGTGTTGGGATTTTTTCATTCATGTGTTAAATTGCATGTGAAATTGTATGCATGCACAATTTATCTGAATAAAGTTTAGATTTAACATGAGCACGCGTGTTCATGTGAATTCGTGATACATTAGTGCTCAAATCATATTTCGAGGTTGTGATTTTTACTGCACCCATTTTTCAGCATATTGTGGTCAAATGTTTCTCGTGATTGTAGTTTGTACTGTATTTTTAAGTGGAGACCAACTCTTCTCACTTGTAAATATTACAAGTGTGACCATTGTAGGTATACGGGTTCTATATTGCATGAGATGCAATTAGATAGATTAACTCGTAATCTTTCATGACGGGCGAGCACACTTTCCGAGTCCCTGATGATGCTGAGAGGAAGCTGAGCGAAACGTCGGTGCCATCTTTTGAGGTGCTCGCCCGTTTGCTCCAGCATATCGACGGGTGCACTTCACTTACACACCTTTTTCACATGACAAACTCACAAACAGAGCCTCACTATGAATTGGATAGATGTTTATTAATACAGCAGAAAAATACCCAAACAAAAAAAATAACCATTTACACACATTGCACGGAAATGCATTGGAAGAAATGAATCCACTGCCGGATGAGGGCGGGTCGCTCACAGCACGTTAGGCCCTACTCCAATCGGATGTCTGACACGGGTGATCCCGTTAAGCTAGCTTACCGGCTATTTCACAATGCAGAGATATTGCAAGGGGCGCACACAGGGTCCATAAGGAATATTACACAACACACGACGTATTTCACTTTCGTAACGTACGCTATACCATTCTATCCATTGTCAGAAAATGCTTAATCCTGTACAGGGTCGCGGTGAGCCGGAGCCTATCCCGGCAGACACGGGGCGCAAGACAGGGCTATTACCCATGATGGGACGCCAGTCCATCACAGGGCACCGGGTGCAATTTAATCCGCAGGGAAATTAACCTATGCAGCAGCATGTCTTTGAACTGTGGGAGGAAACCGGAGTGCCCTGCGAAAACCCACGCGGACACGGGGATAGAACGTGCAAACTCCACACAGAAAGGTACCCGAGCCGGGATTCGAACCCGGGTCCTTCTTGCTGTGAGGCGGCAGCGCTACACACTACGCCACCGTGCCGCCCGCTATACTATTCGTAAATCGTAAATAATGTGTTTCGCGTGTGAGGTATGAGGTCATGTCACGCCGCGTATCGCCAAGGTGTAGCCGCACGGCTGGTTCCATGGCGTCAGGCGCGTATGACATCATGCCCCCAGTCCAATGGCCGTCCCCTTTAGAGATTAGACGCAGAACCCCGCAACGCCACTCGCTCGATTGAAACAAAAAAGACGCAATTTTACATTTGTTATTTCGGCCAGCGCTTCCTTGACGTAAATAAACACCGCGCCGTACGTTTCCTCGGCTCTTACTTAAACGAGTAAATTTTTGACGGTAATTTCGAGTGATTTATCGTTACGAGTAGAGACACGAAATGCGTTTGACACTGATTTGCATACGGCGGCGCAGTGTGGCTGTGAGTGGATGATCGCGCCGCGCAGAGGCCCATGTGGCGGGGGGCAGACGCGTTCCTGGCGGCCGACCTGAGTCTTGGGCCGCTCTCTCTGCTTCTCGAAGGTTGTGG
Source organism: Geotria australis (assembly GCA_036362915.1). Lineage (NCBI taxonomy): Eukaryota > Metazoa > Chordata > Hyperoartia > Petromyzontiformes > Geotriidae > Geotria > Geotria australis. Next base: position 6,157,526 of record JAZEWU010000002.1, read on the forward strand.
ATATTCGGCCGCGCAGTCGTCGTGTTGGCTTCGGTAAGGATGTTGCGGGGTGTGGTGGTGGACTCGAGTCTCCGTGTGTGTGTGAACCTTTCGCCCCTTGGCTTGTGCTGTGTCTCGCCACAGCCGCTCTTGTTGTTGAGTCTGCAGTCCTATGTGTTAACAACAGTTCCCTTGCTTTGTATTGCGCACGGCTGCGGTGGATAGGTTATTAACCATCGTAGCGTGTACTGCGTGTGGAATGGACGAGTGTTCGTCACTGGGAATTGGAGCGGAAGGGATGTAGGGTGTCGTGGTACCTGCCGTCCGGGGAGTGGGGGCAGTGATTGAGGCGAGGGGTTGGGCCGAGATCTGTAACGTTATGGCTACGATTAGTGTTATTATTTAAACGACTTAACGTGTTCGGTCGGAGTTGGTGTTAAAGTTAATTGATTCGTGCTAGCTTAGGGGCAGATTTAAAGGTGAGGTTCGTGTTCAGGTTAATAACGGCCGTTCGATGGCTGTGGTGTTGATGGTGTTGCTGTTCGGTTAGCGTTGCGGCAAAATGTATTAATTCCGTAGGTGTGGATAATGTTACGGTCAGAGTTATTATTCAAGTCAAATGATGCTAGGATTAAGATTACGTTATTGGACTGGTCATTGCTTTGATTCTAGAGTTGGAGTTAAGGTTAGTACGATGGGGAAGGTGTTACAATTTATGCCAGGTGAATTTGAGTTCGCGACCAATTCAGGGCTAGATTTAGAATAAAGTGTTATTGTATAACATTAACATTCGAGTTAGGGTTATTGTTTCATCTTTAAAGTTAGCGCTATTGGTAAGGTTATGGCTTAGGTTTAGTGTTATGGATTAAACATTAATCGTGAGGTTAAGTTGCGGGAGGGACTATGGTTTTCGTTAGCCTTTCCAGTAGGGCCGCTGTCATTGCGTGTGTTCGTTGTTGTTTGGTTAAGGCTGGGTAATTTTAGACCGACGGTTAAGGTTGAGCTACGTGTAGTTTTATACTCGCATGTTAACTATTATGCGTGTGTCCATGTGGGTTGTTTATGCATTGTGATATGTGAGATTGTATACATACTGTGTTTTTTCTGTCGTTGTGCAGCGCTTTGTGACCCTCGGGTGAAAGGCGCTATATAAATTGAAATTATTATTATTAAATGCTATTATTATATCGCGTCAGACTCAGAATACATACAGTATGCACTGCTACTGTACCTGACCACTCATGCACACATGTATCAAGTACTTTGTAACGCACATGTCTGACGGTCTTTATGTTCGTGTTGGTTTGTGTGATGAGTCCTCAACATGGGTGGAGAAAACGGTGAGTGAAGTGAAGGCTAACTGTTTGTAGCGAAGGGGTGGCGCGGTGAGTAGCGCTGCAGCCTCACAGCAAGAATGACCCCGGGTTCGATTCCCGGCTCGGACACCTGTGCGGAATTTGTATGTTCTCCCCGTGTCCGCGTGGGTTTTCGCCGGGCATTCCGGTTTCCTCCCACAGTCCAAATACATTCTGCTGCATAGGTTAATTGGCCTGCGGACTAAATTGCCCCCGTTGCTCTGTGATGGCCTGGTGTTTAATGCTGGGCATAACCCTGCCTTACGCCTTGTGTTTGCCGGGATAGGGTGCGGCTCACTGCGACCCTGTACAGAATCAAGCGGTTTCTGGCAATGGATGGATCGATGTTTGTAGCGATAGAAGAGTTCTAAGGAGGTAACAACTGACTGCCAGTGAGCGAGTGACTGAAGTGAATTCATGAAGGCTGGGTCATCAATCAACCTGGCTGCTTTAGGTATATCAATTTGAAGGGTATCATGACAGGGCGTGAGATAGTAACTGGATGCCTACACTAGAGATGCCAGTATTCGGTCGAATTTGTGCGTTTTATGGCAGTCATAATTGTTCGGAGCCAGCCAGTTATGGATCACGGTTGAAACGTTCTCGGCAAGTCAATCAAATTATAGAACGTCTGCATACATTACCTACCCTGTAAATTTGTTGCCCAATATTTAACACGGTCGTTAATTGTACATTCGTACAGTTTTGTAAGTGTCTTGCAATTTATGCAGCTCCTGGGTTATGTTTTGCCAAGTATATGATATGTGCAATGTCCAACGTTAAAGTGTTATGTTATCTAATACATCGTCTTTCTAATAATTAAAAACACACATTAAAAGGAACAGGCCAAGCATCCTATTGAAGGACGTATGAAAGTATTGACCCTCAATGGGACTGTTTTTGATTAAGTGTAATGATGCCATTCCATTGGTGGTGAAAATATACAGCATAATACAGACCATGCCCATTCGTTTTCTCATGTTAAACGTGCAGAGCGGCGATTTGAAGGGAGAATTGGCCAGGCTTGTCAATGTGTAAAAGAGTGCAAAATTTAAACCCGTCAACATTTTCTCTGAGGCAATTTGTAGATGTCTGGCAGTGCTTGAAACGCTCACTTTTCGCCATTGCAGTTTCCTCGTGTACCTTGTGTTGCGTGTTTGTGCACCATTGTTTTAACATTTGAACGTACAGTACACAGCTATTAAATACTGTATTCATGGCAGGGCAATACATGACAGTAAAATTGTCCTGTGCCATAAATCGTGAACAGTCAAAGTGCGACCATCTCGTGAGCAACGGTTGTCTAGAAATCTTACGTTGAGAAACATTGTCAGGGCTTGGTAGCACAGTGTGAACTATCTTAGGAATCGGCTCTTCAAGAGCACTCATTAAAAAAGGGGTCGGGGCCTCTGTGTTTGATCTTGCCGGCAACGCATTCCCACGTGTGTTTATATCGTTCGGGAAGCACTGTCCTGGCTCATGTTTGCGGTGTCAGTGGCTGTGGCCCACGTAAAGACAAAGATCCCCTGTGTAGACTTATTATGGACTGTTGGGACAGGGGCTGTTGGCACTTGCCTATTAATGCCAGTCCTGCACACGAGGGGGTGGTGTGGCCATCACCATTCCGAGCTGGCTAAGTTTCACCCGACCTAATGGTTGCAATTTGCACCGGGTATTTTTGTTTTAGATTGAGTGACCTCAGGAAGGCTCAGGACGAGTTCTGATGGCGTTTGTAATGGATGTCAGTCATGGCTGGGAACACGATTCGGAATCAAACTCACTGTGGACCACTGCCCCCCATATCGCTCACATGCCACTCAATGGAAGACAGGGCATGCGCACGTTACTAATGTTGGCTGTGTTAATTAGTGATGTAACAATACATAAATTCCTTGACTGCATATGTCGTATTGTGTATGAATACGTCGTCATTTATGGCATTTCGTGTTCTAATGTCTATTGAGGCAAACAACACTGTGCAATCTAAGTTATAAAGATGGAACAATGCAAACGTGGAGGTAAAACGTGACAATGATGCTTGTATGGAATCACGGCTTCGTTTCGTGACAATTCATCGCTGAGTGTTGGGGATGCTGAATCTGCGCATGCCAACTGTTCATGCCAGCGTGATCGCTAAAAGGCACGTCAGCGCATTTTAATGCAATTCTTTTCCGTGGTTCACCGAAGAGGCTCGCCTTGTCGGGTGCATCGGCCATGCATCGCTTGTGCTTTATTGTGGCGCTCTAGTTTTGCACGTGGAGCCTTAAGGAATTTGCACCGAACCTCAAGAAGCCCCAGTGAAGGATTGATTGTGGCGTCTGTGCCCTGCAGTAATGGGCTCCGTGTCTCGTGTTACAGCCAGGCCCCCCTGGCCGCATTGCACCACTGTACCCCTGGCATTTCGGCGTTCGTTGCTCCCGCCAACCGGCCAGCAGCTTGCTGGGGCCGCCAACGTGCCTTCTTCCACTGGCTGTGTGGGAACAATTTGCAGGGGACAAACGTGGCAACCGTGTTCCCATTCAAAACGATGGTTGACATGGAACAGCCTGCCACACCTATTGCGTCAAACACAGTCTCCCACAGCCTTCAAAAAAATTATTAAAAAGTCACCTCTTCACCGACTCGCAACAAACCGACTGAGCAGGGCTCCGCGCCTCCGAATCAACGGGTGCAACGCGCCCGGAGAAAATGCGCGCGTTACAAAAGTAGATTATTATTAAAAGAGGTGGTTACTGCATGATGGTACGGATTTTATCATCCAAACGCATTGTTCTTGCTTAAACTTAAAACAGTCGGTATAGTTACTTAAATCATCTTTGTACAGTATATACAGATCCTCGAGTCGTGCATTAGTACATTCAGTGGCCAGTGTTAAGTCTGCCTTATAATTTTTTAGAGCCTTTGATATGGCCCCATCTGGTCTGTATTGCACGAAATTGAATATTGTCTTTTAATTTGATAAGAGCACAGTGCAGTGGTCCTTATGTGCCGTTCTCTCCGCGGCCCTTGTGCAGCGCTTTGTGACCCTCGGGTGAAAGGCGCTATATAAAATGCTATTATTATTATTAAACAGAACCAGATTTGACCCTGTGTGATTGGCTGGTGCCACCGTTACACGCTGGAGGCCTGGTTAAGACCTGAGCGTGACGTGTGATAAACTCGCTATGTAAACACTCAGAGCCCCGCTATGGCTTGTGTTCGAGACACCACACGTGGTGTGCCAGTGATGGCCACTTTATTACGTGATACATAGACATTTATCAGACCTTTTCCGTGACTCTTCAGTAGTTGGAAACTGTTGTTTGACTTGAAGTAGGTTTTTGACACTAATTTGGTGCAAACGTGCAAAGCTCGGCACTGGTTTGCGTTTCGTAAAATGGTGAACATTTAGCAGTCCTTAGAAATCGGCGGTTTTAAACTCAAGTTTACATTAAGCATGGGTGGTGTCTGTCACCAATCACTATTAACATCGTTTGATGTATTCACACAGTTAATGTATGCCTCATAACAGAGTACTTCGGATGGTCAGATTTGCTCCCATATTGTGCAGTTTTAGGTTAAGTTGAAATTCAGTTACTGTGTGGTCTTAAATACCATTAATCACCAATGTTGCCTTTCACATTGTTAACGTTGCACAGATAATTTCTTATCACAATTGTCTTCACCAGTACAGTATATTAATGTTTATTAACATATTTCACCTGGAAAATTCGATAAGCCGTTCTTGCAGGATAGCTGTGTCGAGTGTTCCTTCTCTCTCCTTTGCGACGTTTTACCTCCCACTTTGGAGGCATCGTCATGCGTTCTGAATAGTTTAGCTGAAACGTGTTGTCTTACGCATCTACAGTGTGTTGAAAGTATGTTATGGGTATTCACCTGGTGTTGAGAGTAGTCAGTTTTTCGAAGGCGCGAGAAGGAACACCCGACATGGCTATCCTGAAAGAACAGCTATGTATAGCAATTCTCATACATTGAGCCGTGAAAACCTACACGCATACATGAAACATTTACAACGCTGTTCAGTGTGTCAATTGGCACATACATAGCAAACAAGGGCTGATACATTGAAACATTTTAAATTATATGGAACAACTACTTTATATTAAAGTGTGAAACCTTAACCAGATAAGAGCTATGCATTATAATACCGCACAAAAGTAAGCTGATCAACAGTGGTGTATGTGAATTTCACCTATACGGAAAGCCACTTCACATGTGGAATGGCCTACTAGCATTGTGATGAAATGGGGCCCTTTCCCATTGACTGCCCTAAGCAGTTAAGGCCCTCTGTGGGTGAGGGGGTATTGGAGAGGGCTGTGGAGGGGCACGGTGATAACAGCAGTCCATTGCTCTAGCGCAGTAATGCTCTAGTGCTCGCCCATTACCAGCAGTAATAATTGGCTTCTCTCAGCGATGAGTCTCCAACGTGCAATTAATGCATCACTTAGGCACCAGGGATGCATTCTTGAGAGAAGGAAACAGAACGTAGGCACACCTTCAGATTTGTCGATATATCACAAAAGCAGATGAAGAAAACATGTTTCCTTATGTGTGCACATTTAGTTCTAATATGTACTCTGAAGTCAAAGGTCTCCTGTGCTACTGTGGGCCTTGTGCCACACTCGGCCTTGGTTTCACAGCAGCAGTTAAGCACCTAACGTATGCCACATTAATCCGGTCTTCGTTCCTGTACAAATGCGATCCATATTGAGTAGAGTTGCTACCATGGTATAAAGGAAACATTACGGATTTAAACAACACAAATTGGACCCTGTCCATTGATGGTGGGCCCAAAGTAGTATTCTTGTTATGGCCTGTGTACACTTTGATTTTTTTTGCCAAACCCGTTTGTTACTATCTTCTTACAAAGGGTAGTTCAGAGATGGCGATGATTTAGTGAAAGTCAACCTTAACGTTGTTGACTTTACCTGGATTTTTTAAAAAAATTCTGCATTAACAAACGTAGGATTTGTCATGGAATGTGTATTCAATCTGTGACCTCTTTTCAAATTGGTTGACTTGGACGAAAATATGCAATAGTGTACGTGCTTTTTTTTTTCTCCCTTTGGCTTCTTCCTGTTCTGTTTGAGTTAGATGTTTTTGAGGGGCCAGTGTGTATGCGGGTGTGGGAGGGGGCTGTCTGTAACCTGATCTGACCAGATCCTATGCCTTAGACGTTCTGCTGGTTTGCTGTCTTGGCGCCTGCTTGGCTAAATCTGTGAGTAATTAGTAAGAAGCCCAAGTCATTCTGCACGGCTATGCTGGAATGCGAATGTATGCAGTTAGAAACCAAAGGTGCTCACTTTAAATGTAAAATGCTGCTCCATTTTCTTCTGCACGTTAAACTACGGTTGTTCTTTTGACGAGTTTCGCGTACGTGTACGGTAGTTTATTTTCTTGAATGAAACTATGACAAAGTGTAAAACAGTCACTTTGGTTCGTGAATAATGCGCCGCTTTGAGTGGGGATCAAGGTAGAAGCGTTCACGTCGCGATCCCTGTCAAGTAATACTTGGTATTACCTGCAAATTCTACCAAACACTTCGAAGCCGAGCTGAAAGACAACGATGTCCAGAAGCTCCACAGATTCCAGAAGCCCCTCAGTCTGGAGCAAGAAGAGAGACCAATGCCCGCCTTTAAGGCCTGCACTGACTATTATAATCTCTAAATGTTGAAGGGCTGTCTGCAACTAAAGAAGAACTTGTTGCAATGGGAGGCTCTCATGTAACCATCACGCTTCGAAGAATCGATTCGAATTCGAAGTGGAGTCGAAGTAGGAGGCCCCTCGTGGTGCTGAGACTCGCTGAGTTCTCCTTGATAATGCACGAAACGTAACGGCCCGCAGGTTTTCCACTCATTACACAGCAGCCAAAGTGTTTCATTTCAGCATTGTTGTTTTTCCACAATAATGGCAAAACACATATTCATTGCCTGAAAGTGGAGTTTTGCTTTCAGTGAGAAAAAAAAGGGCCATTTGTACAAAAAAACTCGAAATACATGGAATGCTTAATGGAAGCTGTGGACCTGCTTGAAGGCTTTTGTTGGGGGAAAATACTCCTGTAGCCAGTCATGTTTAAACGTTTTAGTAAATCACTGGATAATGTAACATAATCACTCCAAGGTGGCATCTTTATATGGTTAACCCTCGTAATAAAGAAAATGCAATAACGACGCATTCAACGTGCATGTTTGTGGAGTGACCTGTGAATCAGACGTTATTTCCCCTTTTGTGAAAAGAAACACGTTTGGGTTTTTTTTACTTTTAAATTCATAACTAGTTGATATTGTACCATGTGAAAGCTTAACCTATACAGTATTGTGGTTTAAATTACTGACTTATGTTCAATCCCCTTCACCATTTCAAAGGGCCCGTGATATTTATTTGTTATGATTCATTGTATATTGTCTTCACGCTCGATGGCCCGTTGTGTACCGCGCGAATGTGTCCATGCACTCATTCTTATGAAACTAAATATTTGTGAAGATTCAAAAAAACCGCGTCCATACGTGGCCACTCCGTGCACTTTAATCATTCCTCAGAGCAAGGCAGGCTGTTGGTTTAATTATTAATGGACGTGTTCTGTTCAATTATTTATTCTACATGGCTTTTGTTACTCCCTCCCCTAGCTGAAGGTTTTAATTGACCTCTTTAGACTCTTATGTGTTTCAGTATTATGCGTGTGTGTGATTCTCTTGCTTCGGGCACTTTTTCGACAACTGTTACCCATGTGTGGAGCGCGACCTCCATTGTGAAAGTGACTTATTGGTGTTGTCTAAAACCGCCATTCTCAACCGGAGGGTCGCGACCCATCAGTGGGCCGCGAGCGTCACCTAGTGGTCCACGAAGACCGTTCCCAAGTGGGTCACGCGTGTCTTGACGGCGCAAGAGGTTGATAAACCCCCTGGTCTAGAACACTTCTCAAGGTACGGTCCTGCTGCTGAACCTGCAGTGATTGTGAATACATGTGGCGACATGTGTGTGAAATGGCGGCTCGGCGTGCCCGGGTCGCCTCCGCTCTATAGCCGCAGTGACCTCACCGCTTGGGCGTGCGCACACATGTTTGCACTTTTTGGTGCGTTTCACCCCCCCACCGCTCTTCTTTCTCCGTTGCTCGACCGAGTTCGAAGAGTATGGGGGTAATTCACGTAGAACCAACCCATCCTCGTATTGAAGACATTGTCCAAATGATTAATGCACAGATAACGTGACTCCTTTTTTCTTACTTACCCCCCCCCTCCCCCCGTGCTTTTAAACATTCCACCGTTGGAGTACAGCAGACGTTTATATTTTTGGCCAGCGTGTTTGGCTGTTTGCTTTTTTTGGCCCTCTGATATTTAAAAAAAAAAAATCTTCTGAAAATATGTGTGTTTAATTACGTGTGGATAAGGCCATATTTGGTGTCTGTGGAGCTTGTGTGGTGTCAGGTTCATGGCTGCTACTTTTCCCCCTGGCGTGCATGTTGGGTTATGGGGTTTAGAAGGAGGTTACGGTGACTAGTTGAACATTCTGTCCATTCTGGCCAGTCTTGGTTCTGACACTGCATTGCGTTAATACCTACTACCGTTGCTTTACTGTCAGAAATTCACATTCGCATCCTCCCTTCTGAGACGCCAATTCAATAATAATAATAATAATTACAAATACAATTCACAATGCGTGCGTATTCGTTCAATGTCAAAGGTATTCGAAGAGAAAGAGCGATTCAGAGGCGCGAGGAAACCGCAGAGAAGCGGGGCAGAGGCAGCCACGAAGTGAGCCATGGCCAACATTTTCCAGACACAGCGTCCTCTTTGTTACTTCTTAGTCGTCCAGAATTCTGGCTCTGTGAGCCTGCAGTGGTTAAGGCGACCAGGACGCGTTTTCCATGAGCGTCCAGGAGCGTGCTTGGATCACAACTCGAGTCAGCTCCCGGAAGCTGTGTGCTCGAGTTGTGTTAACAGCATAGACCGCAGGAGAGAAATGGTAACAGACCATTATTGCCTGTGCCCTTTGTCAGTATTGCACTGCTTTATGCAGAAGCATGAATCGTCACTGTAAACTTAAGCAATTGGGTTTTGGCAGGGATACCTTAATAGAAGGGATGCTGACCAGTGCATAGGGGTGGAATGCCTTATTGATTCATCAATTAATTTCAATTCTTCAGCACGCAATATATATTAAATCATCATTAGCAGTACCTGCTTAATCCTTATAGGGTCGCGGGGGAGCAGAGCTTATCCCGGCAGACACAGGGCCCTTTATTATATTACACGAATACAAATAAATGGTTTTTGCTGCGGATATTGCATTTGTTGGCTTCCAGTGAACCCTATATCCACCAGAAGCTCTGCCGTTATCAGCACTGTTAAAAAAAAGATTTGCTTGTGAATCGAATCATGACCCTGGATCACGACAATCGGATCTTTCCCACTGCAGTGATACTTAACGGTATGACAGCCAAACAAGGAGAGCATGACCACCACAGAGGTCCCATAGTTGACAGTGCACGAGGGAGAGTGGCATCGCAGGACCGTTTGACGGCACGGGGAAGCGTTCATCTAGCGGTAAATAGACCATGGCTCACGATGATGGTGGTGAAACACTGTTGACCTTGTTCTTTTGTTGTAATCTCTCCATGGGGCGTTGGGCCGATGGGGCGGGCGTTTGCAGAGTCCTCTGCATTCATTCTCTGTGGGCCTATTTCCCCAAGTTTTTGCGGTTTTCATTGCCTACTGTTTAACACGTGGCCAATTGGGATGGAATGTTGGCTAAAGCAGTATTCCTATCTGCTGTTCAGCATTTCCTAAGCATTTCCAAAAATATAAAAACAGACGATTATCTATAATTTGATAGAGAAAGAAAAATAACAAGTTTGTAAACAGCCTATCCCCGGGGCCTTTCCAAGGCCCCATTTTAGCTTTAAACATAACAGTTATGGTGCCCCTTAATACATTATCTTGTTAATGAAGAATGCAAAGAAGCCAAAGTGTTTCAAACAAACGTGCCAAAAGAGACATGTGGAATTTTGAGCATACAGTAGTGATGCAGTTAGCGCCTGCCCCCGTATCTGTGTTTTTTGTGTTAGCGGGTCTGAAGGATAAACATATCAAACATCTAATGCATGAGCATAAACCTATGCAGAGGTCTGTAATCATCTGTAGTATTGAAAAATCCAGAAGAAGAGATTAATTTGTGCTATATAAGTATAGTTATTACGTGTCACTCCATCAGTAAATGTAGATTTTTATGCTCCAGATGCGTGTTTTAAACGCTTCTAAAAACAGAATATTTACAGCTTATGCAAACTGATTACATTCAACCTTTTGCTAACATTGCAATAGGTATGTTTTGAACAACACGGTACAAACTAGGCATTTGAAATGAGAAACAATGAAAATCAGTAGATATAGATAGATAATGTTTGTTATAATAAAAATAATAGCAATTTATAGAGCGCTTTTCACCCGAGGGTCGCAAAGCGCTGCACAAGGGCCGCGGAGAGAACGGCATGTCAACAACGACAAAAAATACCCAGTGAGCTTGCAAGCTCTTTACGGGATTTCTGCGAAAAAATAAGTTGTTAAAAAATAAGTCGTTAAAATTGTAGACGTTCGAATCAAGACCTTAAGTGGATAGGTGAGGGTGTGAAATAAATGGTTACAGGGCCGTTAAACAAAAAGCAGAAAACGTGCACACTTAGAGGTAATCCCTCTGACATGGTACCGCACTTGTATCTTTGTCATCTGTATACGAGAACCAGACAGCTCTCCGCTACAGTGCTTGGTTGGCCGCTGTCTCGAGGAGAGAGCTCAGGGATTAGGGGCACCAGTGGCGGCCAGGGGGGGTAGTAAGCGGGCACAGGCAACTCTCGGTAACCTGTCAAGTTGGCTTGAAGGTTCGTAGGTGGGAGACCTTTGCCGTTGGGCCGTGTGGATTCTTTGCACCAATCCCACCTGTTTGCGCAGAAGACGTTTTGGGGGGGGTGCTTGGCTGGCTTCGCGGCCCGCCTGGCGCAAAAGCGAGCCGAAGGGAGGGGAGGTGAGGGCGCCTGAGGGGGGTGGATATGTGGGGGGAAGTCATCGAGAGTGCCGAGAGAGAGAGGCCGGGGAGCGCAGGGGAAGTTGTACAAGTCGAGCCGGCGTTCCGAACGACAAACCGGGGCCTCATTCAGGATGTGCGGTGGTCTTCCGGTGCTTGACGGTCTCTCTCTCTCTCCCCGAGTTTCCACAAAACAATCACTGCTGCGGCGGCGGCGGCGGTGCGGCTTACGGGGGCGCGGCGCGCAACATCGTCTCTGAGCCCTCCGTGTCTTTTAGTTTGACGGTTTCGTCGGGAGATGAGGAGGATTCAACTTGCAGTTTCCCTCACACGGTGAGTCTCGACATTTACTGTCGGTGCGTTACCGCTTAAGTGTTGTGTACGGTCAACAAAATACGAACGCGATGCTAATAAAAAATTACTACATGTAGACCACATGCCGTCGTAGATGGTAGCGTGGTACCGGCGCGTCGCAGCAGCGGGTGTTGCAGGAAAAAGTGGGGGGGATGGAATCATGTGTCTGAAAGTGTGGGTGTCGCTATATATGATTTGAGACTACCTTAGGAAAAAGTGGGGGCGATGGAATCATGTTTATGTGAAAGTTCGGGTGTTGCAACACCCGCGACGCGCGTGGCGTGGTAAACAGTGTTTAAACGGTGGGCTTGCTTTTTAGTGTAACACGCTGACACGAGTATGCACCATTCTGACGCACTGTGCTTGGCTGGTCTGAGGACGGTCGTGGTGGCTGTTCAGGGGGGTTCTTTGGGCAGTCAACATTCTCAACCGGTGGGTCGCGACTCATCGGTGGGCCGCGAGCGCCAACTAGTGGTCAGTGGAGACTATACTCAAGTGGGCTTTGAGATGCGAAACGTTGAGAACCCCTAGAGCAGAGCGTCTGATGGTGCAACTTGCACCGTCACTTAGAGGGAACTGCCATGTAGTACTTAAAGCGCCAGTAAACAGCTTTACAAATGTACGTAAGCTTCGGCCTCTATGTCAGTATGTAAAATAAATAGATGTAAATACCTTTTACTTATTCAGGAAAGACTTGAGTCTCAACACCCGAAATAATATTCAAGGACTGATATGTTTTACGTATTTTGTTTGAGGCATTTGATATATAGGAAGTAACCAAAATACTTGAAGGCACAGATACAATCCATATGGGCACCGAGCAGCACAAGGATATAATCCTTGGTATACCCAGGCAGCCTTCCATCGCAGTAATAACCAGGCTCAAATGTGGTTGTATTTTGAGACCTTATGAGATCTGTGGCACATTATGGTTGATTTGGTGAAAGGCAGTGGGGGTGGAGATGCTTGAGTGGTAAGGTGAGATCGGCACTTGGATGTTATAAATATTACAGAAGCTAATCTTAAGTGAAGAGACATTCATTATACTAGACGAGGATGTCTCAGCAGTAATGCCTCAATTGAAAAAAAAAATTATTGAAAAAATTAACAATATTATATTTATGGGAACTCAGGACACCTGTAGGTGCCTCCAACGTGGGAGGCGAAACGTCGTGAAGAACAAAGTGTGAGGGCTTGACTCGGCTATCCCGAAAGAACAGTTTTGAAAATCAACCATCACGCATCGAGCCGTGAAAACCTACATCAGTACAATGTCTATCATCGTCAAATAATTAGTATTGCACAGCTATCTGTGAACGATATCGTGTACAGCAGCGGCATTTTAAAAAAGCTGCCCAAATAGAACCACCTTGAGTGGCCTGAACACACAATACGAGGGTACGAAATCTGGTGCCATCGTTACGGCAGCACAGTCCACTCAGGCTGTGCAATAGCCTCTAATATTCACCGGCTCATGTGCTGTCTGGTATTGTTGCACTTCTGCTACCTGAATGTCTGGACACTGAATTATTTTTACGTTTTCATCTGCATGTCCACATTTTACGAGTGAGCAATGCAAGTTAATGATATAAAAAGGCCGTTATTTCAAGATAGCGCTCGTAGATTGTGAGTGCAGTGAACCTCTGCTTAAACGAAGTGGTAGTTATCTTTTCAACACACGGGGGAATGATGGCCTGAGAGAACTTCCAACCGGGATTTGAACTCGCAATCTTCAGACTGTGAGCCATTTGCTCTTCCACTTATCCACCTAGAATCCTAGATGGATGATGTTTAAACTATTTTCCCTTTCACATATTTGCTATTAATGTTATATTATATTATCTAAGGTCATGTGCATAAAACATATACGATTTTCCCTGTTCACATAAGTACGGACGTTATCAGATGCATGGTACTCTACTGAATACATCTAGACCATTAAAGTGAGGTCACTGCCTTGACACGCCTCTTGTTATATTGGCCACAGACTCATAAAGTTGCTGTGGAGCAATCGATTAACAATTGGTTCTTTCAGGACATTGATGCTGTGTATCTGGACATCGCCCTGATAACATTGTTGAACGAGCGAATGTATCATCACCTAAACCTTACTTTATAACCAGTTGAAAGCCTATGGAGGCAACAGATCTCCTTTTGAAAGAAAACTGAGGAGATTTACAAGTTACAAGGTAGAGGGACAGGGTGAACCAAACAACGGAATATCAAAGCTCACAATAAGCATTCAGAAATGTTCATCTCTGACTGTCCTGAGCCAATGGTGTAAATTTGGCATTTCTATAGCAGTCACATCTCTCTCCATAAGACCGTGCTAATTTTCACGACTCCAAATAAAGGATGAGTTTATCATTTCAGAGATGTGAATTTGCATTCACAAATTCAGTCACCATGTACTGTAGTAACAGATACTGATGCATTATCTCGATTGAATACTTTTTATATACTGTATATAAAGAAGGGTCCTCGTCACGGCTAGTTCAGGTCACATATAAAATATGAAATAAACAGCACTTGATCATAGTTTGCTTTTGTTTTTATAGCCACTCTCGCGGATCGTGCCACATTTCAGTAACATCGCATGTTCCTAATCAATTTCAAATGCTCCCAGTGCTCCTTTGTACTCATGAAAACGCCATCAGTGCGGGTTAACCTCAGCAGCCGTCCATTTTTACCCTCGGCTGGGCCTAATTACCCCTGGGGGTAAATAATCCCTTCTGCCCACTGGTCTCTCCACCAACACCACTCATTCTGCTTAATCCTCATTCAGGGCAGACTTTATTGTTTTTATTTTGACCGTTTACCCAAGACAGCCTCATTAAGCCTCAAGACTCTATTTCAGGAGGGTCCTGCCAAATGTTCACAGTAAAGGGCGACGGAGTATCGAGTATTTCAAAAAAGAAGTAACTTACAAATACATTTTCCGTGATGCCAGCACACAATAGCCTACTCTCTGAAGGATGTCACCGGATGGCTAACGTATACTGTGACGCAGATTGCATGTATTTAATGGGTAGTAAACCTGCAGTATTATTTATGGTGGCATACTGAATTCGATCTGCGAACTTCTGAAATAAGTGTCGAACGTGTTACCGCTGGCTCATGACATGTCACCGCCCCGAGACTTAAGGCCTTCCGTTCCTCCTCGGCCATTGACAAGTTACCTCTGTGTTAACGCTCTTCACAGTTTCCGCACGTCTCCACGCTTCCACCTCCTCGGCTGCCAGCCAACCCTTTCCTTCTCGCGTGCATCCTCCTACTCCGAAAAACTTACAGATGTTGGGTTTGGTCTCACGCGTTAATTAATATCGCCATCGGCATGCAGGTGGCGCACGCTATTGTGGTGCTGTTCACATTACGTAGCTCTTGTTTCCGTATCGTCAGAATCGTTTCGTTAAATGTCTTTTGATATCGGTTTTTGTCTCCGTTTACCGTTCATCTCAATTACTCGGAGCATCAAGACGTACGTTTGTATTTCAACGCTCTATAAATTCAAACGCCGTGCACTCGTATCACCCAAAACTGTTATCGGAATCGATACGCGCACAAATGTTACTCGTCATGTGACTTAATATTCTAGCATTTCTATTTATACTAGGAATAAAAGGGGTGATTTTCAAGGAAAAACACATAAAAGGATCTGCCCCATAGCACAACCATCTTGGGCTATTTTCTAATACCCTATCCGGAGCAGCACCACTCCCTATTTCCACACACCGCGCGCCTCTAAGCCGGGAGCGGTGGTGGGCAGTGGTGATGCAAGTGCATCAATAATTCACGGGTGTCTCAAGGTGCCGCACGGGACCCGTACTGGCGGCAGGCAGGCGGGCGAGCGAGCAAGGGGGGAGCGGGCGAACCGGTGGGTGGGTGAGCAAGAGGGTGGAGCGCGGTGGTGATAAAGCACGTGTCGACCCTCCCCTATCGATCCGTGCTCGTGACAAGGTGGAGCCTGTTGGAGCCATACGCATTGAGATTTACCTTAATAATACTTGTGATTTTGAATATTTTTGCAAGCCTTGATTGAGTCTCGAGATGCTTTTTTTTCGAGGATTTAGATCGGGATGTTTGGATATTTCTGAGGAGCCGTATGTCACAGGAAAACTAGATTTCTTTGATCAGTGGTTACAAAACTTTCAGAACCCACGGATCAATGTCAGCCCTCAAAAAATGTCCGCGCACCATCATAAAAGCGCCAGTTCACAGGCATAGGCCCGCACATAATAGCATTTTATAGAGCGCCTTTCACCCGAGGGTCACAAAGCGCTGCACATGAATCGAGTAACACAGAGGCATCGACAGTGATATGAGATAATTTGTTTTGGTAAAAGCAAAGGATGGGCAGGACCATGGTGCAGTGAGCAACGCTGCAGCCTCACAACAAAAAATAACCTGGGTTCGATTTCCTTCTGTGTGAAGAGTGCATGCTCATCACACGTCTGTGAGGCTTTTCGCCAGGTACTCCAGTACCCTCCCACGGCCCACAGACTTGCTGCCTAGGTTAATTGGCCTGATTAAATTGCCCCCCGTGCCGTACGATGGACTGGCGTCTGGTCCTGGATATAGCCCTGCCTTGCACCTTGTGCCTGCTGGGATAGGCTCCGGCTCACCGCAACTCTTTACAAGATAAAGCACGGCTACTGAAATGAATGAAACGAATAGCAAATGAGATTGTCATAAATATTCCATGGTACATTGATTGATTGCATAATATGTGTGCAGAGCGTTCTTAGATATTGTTATATTTAGATTCTACCGTATATATATTAATATTGGACTGTACTGAATATCAGCGAGCTTAAAGTGTTGTGAACCTGTATGGCTTTCACAAATCAAGTCATATTCGAGCTTGTATCCTGGCCCACGGTAAAAATATAATTTAATGAAATAAATATTTTAATTTTTTTGTATTCGGTCAAATTAACGTGTGTACTGTTGTGATTCATTGTTATGCATTCTTTAACATCATCGTGAGCAATGAAGGCCCTAGAGCAGAGTCTCGCGATGATGCCACACTCATCGCACGCCTTCCCACGAGCTGGTATCGTCATGCCATCCCCGCAGTGGTTGCCCTCTTGCGCGCTTCCCTCCGTTGGCTGCCATTCGCTCACCAGGCTCGTTCTAGAAGCGAGTGAAAATTCTGTAGAGGCATAATGGGATGCCGCGTAAACATTGTGTGTGGACTGTGCGTCTCTCCATAGCGGTATGTATCTCGGTGTTGTTTTGCCGCTGTGGGATGAGGGAGAGCGGAATACACCTGCTGGTCATTGTTGTTTTCCCGGCTCACTTTGCGTTCCTCGGTTTAGTCTGGCCGTAAGTGTTCGTGTCCTCTTCTAATACAGCTGCATGCACTTTGGTAAATATAGGCTCTTGCAAGGACCCTAGGGATTGTGGACAGACTACTTGTGCTTAATATGCTGTAGGTCAAATTCCAGTGGTGGGCAGACTCCCATTCAGTGCGACGTTTGTTAATTAAATAAATATCAAATGTTGTTCTGTTTGGCACTTAGCCAGAGAGTAAATTGAGGTGGGCCCCAGAATGCAGCGGTCAACTTAGCGTTGTTCCTGCCCAGTGTGCAAAACGTTTGAAGCGCACTCTGCACTGCGCTTTGCTATACTTGCATTTCTGAATGTCGTACATGCCTCATCTTGAGCGGACCACACTTTGGAACGTCAGATTAAATACCTTTTGATGGGATTTATTGTTTGTTTTTAGACAAGTACAGTATTGCATTTTTTTCTATTAAAAATGCCGCAAGGTACATACACCCACCGCTTAATGAACTTGCGCAACGCTTGGCTTGTACACCACTGCGGTTTTCTCTAAGCGTCTTTTTAAAGTTCTCTCTTTATCCCAAAATTGGCCGATGATTACACCGGGCTCCGATGCAGACGTTAGTCACCGCAGTGGTACATTGGCACTTTTCAGCGTGGTGCTTTGAGTCGTTTTAGTGCCAGCGTTGTGATGCGCATACGGACAAGTTTGGCACGTGGCATCAACCTTTCCCATTCATATTTACAAACTCCAAAAGTATTAACTGTTTATAACGTACATAAATATGATAAGTCACTTTTATCGATAATTTAACCGTGGAAATGGTGAAAACATATTTAAAGTTGTATTTATAGTATGTTCACTTAGCAAATTGACATGTTTATGTGCATACACGTAAGCTGCATGTACAAGATACATTAATAGTTTTGTACAGAGGCTGACTTTGCGTTGTTAAACATTGCCATCCAAAGCCATTCACAAGATTTCGGGACCCTTTGAATGGAACAAGCCCATTCAGCAAGAATGCAGCACTTTGTGACAATTTCCTGAGGAATCAATCCGATTGTTGCCTGCAAAGTAAATGTCGTTGCCGGTTTAAACGCCCAGTATCCATGTTGACGCAGGTTGGCCAGTTACCCCCAATGCTGGGGGTATTTGAGGAGAATTTTACAGCCAAATGCCTCTCCTGACCCCAATCTCCTTTCGTCGGAGGGTCTTCGGATCGCTATTTGTCCGGAACTTTCCACCAGATGTGTTCACGAATGGAGACTCTCGCAGGAGTGCTGGACTCCAGGTGAGATTGCCCTGGGGTTATATGTAAACGCACAAACCCCTCCGCCACGATATGGTTATGATCCATGGGGGCCCATTTAGTAAATAGATTTGAAAATGGAAATTAAAGTATTGCCATGTGACTGTGGATTAACAGTGCTGGGTGTTGGGACATGAGTGGCATTGCGCGGACTGTGCTCAACGCCTGTTACAACATTAGTGCCATAGACCTTTCAGCAACGCTTGGTGAAAATTGCTCCAAAACGTATTTGTTTTTTTTAGCTTAGGTGGGTGAATCCGTTGATTCCACTCGGCCTCCATGGCCAAGATTTAATCTGCAAAATCTTAACAATCCGGTGACCCGGGTGGCTTATATGGGCTAATGCTCGTGTCTGAGCACTGAGCCACCACCACTAAGAGCCTGGGTTTGAGCCCTGTACACTTCCACCCAACTCTCAGGGATAAAACCACGTTCTCAGGTGCAGTGAATTTGATACCACCAACGTAGGTGGCTGTCACCTCATTTGCGTTATCTCAGGACTAAGGGCTTTATGTGTTGTTTTTTTCAGTAGCTGCGTATTAAGCCATCAAATTCACGCGCATACCATAAGAGACAGACAACCAGAAGGTAATTTTGTCTTTGTGATATGCCTAAGGAAATTGTTTGGTGATAGTGGATTGGCTATGGAGCACGAGTACAAATAACAAACGTCAACAAGCTCACCTGGAAATCAGTGATGTGATGCTGTAATGCCTGTATATTGTTCCATAGCTAACAAACACTAACTTAACCAGACAAAATCACAGATTGTTTACTGGTTTTTATGCTATGGAATATTCTGTATAACGTTCTAACTGGGGTGATTATATATATAGCAGGACATTAGATATTGGCATCAAATGCGCTGCTATGACACTGGGGGTGTCTTGTACCAATGTGTTTGAGGTGTTTACCAGGATTAGTTAATTACTGCAAAGCGGCAACACAAATTTGAGTTTGAATAGAGCAAGAAAAGCGCCGTTTCACATTGGCTTATTTCTTGAGTGCTGTACCCCAGTGCAGTGACCTTTTCCTTGGCTTAACATCATAGGATTTTCCACCAACAAAAGTCTCCCAATAATATTCCCCTGAGTTTGTACATACTGAGCTGTGGGCCAAGGAATTCCGTTTGGGCTTTTGTTGTAAACAAAAAATATTTTCACCAAAATGATCGCGTTTGAATTGGTGTTTATACTCTCAAATGGTCACGTATTCCACTGACTAATATGCCTTCCACGGAGGGGGATGTGAACTTTAATTTGATCCCGCGTAATGAAACACCCCATTTTCTCATGCTGATAACACTGTTATTGTGCCTGCGCGGATGACAAATGTGCGCCGCCCACCGTGTTTAGAGTAGGGCTACAGTGGGCCTCGCCAGAGCCACGACACACGCGGCTCGCTGGTGTCTGCGTGCCTCCTTTAAGCAAACTCCCCAAACCGGCCCGACTGCGTTTCTGCGGAAGGAAATAATTGATATCTCAACGCCAGGAAGTCTTTGTGCTTGAGAAGGCTCTCATGCAAGCGGGTGCGCCCTAGGCTACTGTACATTTTGCTTGCGCAGTCGTCGCCTTAAGCGCTGAGTGGGGTCCTCTGCCACATGACCTCCCTTGGGAAACATCCACGTGGATATCGGCCCCTCTGGAGAATGGAGTTTTGGGGGCCAACAGAGTTCGAGTCCTGAGGCTGCTTACGATTGAAAACAACCAAAAACCCTAGTCGACAGCTAAGCGGTGTGTTGTAGGCTTTCTGACGCGTCTTTGAAGCGTCTTTAATGAGGATACACGCTTTAAAGTTACAGTCAAGAGATCCATTATATCATTCTCATGACATCAGTGACAAGCCACGTTTATTTTAGTAACGAATTATAGTGATGTCACTTGGGCAACTGGATGGTAGAGTGGTAACAGTTGTGCCTCACAGCAACAATGGCCTAGGTTTGATTTTGTACTTGGGCACCTTTCTGTAAATATTTTGTATATTCCCTCGTAATTCTGCATGAGTTTATGCCAGACTATCCGGTTTCCGAGCTTAGCTAACGAAAACATAGCATGTAACTAGTATTGGCCAAACATCCAAATGCTAAAAATTTACCTGCAAATTAATTGGGATTACAATTTGCAATTTCGCCCCTTAGTGCGAAAAACTCGACCCTTCTAAAAATAAGCCATATTTTTGCACTGACATCTGAATAAATATGTATTGATATATGTTTAAGTTTCTTTAGCATGATTATGCCCCCAATGTGGGAGGCGAAACGTAAAGGAAGGAGGAGCAACCCTTGACATGGCTATCCCGAAAGAGCAGCGCTTGAGAGCAATTCTCATATGTGAACTTATTTTGTCAGCTTGTAACACAACCTTGTTATGTTGTGCTAGACAACAGCTATTAATATTTCTTGACTCTATAAAAACCACAAACAAATATTCAGTCTTCAGGACTCTTTGAGTGTGGTATTACTGAGATGGAAATTAGTCAATGTGTAATTAGTGTGAGAAATTTTAATCTGGGAAATTACGGAACGTAACGTGTGGTTTAAATTTCCAACACGTAACGTGTATTTACTACATTCCGTTTTCGGTGAAACACGAAGCATCCTTCAAATGTCACTTATCGGTTGTTTTTAATCTAAAGGGAGAGCAGCGCCTGGACTTTCTCTGGCCCAGCCCATAATAATAAGCTCCTTTTTAATGAGGAAAGCAACAAAACCATAGTGCGATAAAAAAAACGTTTAGCTGGAAAGACTGATAAAAACAGACTCCTACTCCCGCATGATTTGGCAAGTGCTATGTGCATTATTGTGCATGCCCTTTACTTATTAAAAACAACCTCGTGTAGGAAGAAGGAAAATCTCGGAGGGCGAGCCAGCCATCCGTTGCTGGTGCCCGACAGTCCTGGCGGCACTGGGTTTGAATAGAAGGGGGCCGGGATATCCGGGGCTTGCGTTCACTCAGCACCGCTCTGTGGGTAGCTGCTCTTTGCTTCCCGACGATGATATGAATATTTTCGTCCTTGATTCGTTTCACTCGTGTTATTGAGATATTTTTTTACTGTGAGCAATTCGCGTGTTTGTTGTGTCGAAGGAGTCCCGTAAAGAGCTTGCAAGCTCACTGGGTATTTTTTCTGCTGTGATAATAAATATCTATCCAGCTATCCTTGATTCCCAGACGTCGTGAGGCTTGTAATGGCGCATTCAGCGTTTTAAATATGTTTTGATGCCACTGATGCACATATCGACGAGTGCGTTTTGAGTACAAATTGACTTTGTTGCAATATTTTTGAGACATGTACACCAATGTAAAATTTAGGATGAATGAATACAATTTCGAACGAGAGAATTAATGAGAAATATAACAAACAATGGTAACTACCTGTAATTGACTGGCGTCCCATCCTGGGTATAGCTCTGTCTTGCGCCCTGTGTCTGCCAGGATAGGCTCCGGCTCACCGCAACCCTGGACAGGATTAAGCGGTTTCAGACAATGATGGTGATGAACTGGTAACTACTAGATAATTAAAAAAAAATATTCTTGACTCAAATTGCAACCCCGTATTGTGACAGTTTGTTGGATCGCTGGGTCGTGGGACCTTATCGCTCCGAGTATCTCTCATTATCCTTAAGTGCATTTTTTCCCCCACACACGGTCGCTTTCAGTCACAGTTTTGATTTTTGTTTGGTTTTCGTCGATTCTCTCCTCACTTCTGGTGACGCTTGGTTGTTTCTTTGTTTATTTTGCGTGCCCGCCACGAGAGGGGATTATTGACAGGCCAAGCCAAGAATGTTGACCTGTAATGGAAGGAGGGGTTTTTTTTTGCTAGGGTAGTAAGTAGTAGGTGGGTGTGTGGCTGTAGCTGCACGATTGGCTGCACAGGAAGAAGAAGAAGGGAGGGGGTGGGGGTGCTGTGGGGAGCGGTGCTGCGTGGGCGTTTGTGGGGTGGGTTGTGGGGGGGGACCCAGTGGGGCTGCAGGAGGAGGTAATTGATTGAGGCACGATTGGTGAGGGGCTGGTTGGGTTGGGGGGTTGGGGGGTGGAAAGACGGGGAGGGGGCGCGCGGGCTGGACCGTGGAACAATAGTGGTGGTGCCGGTGTGTCTGGAGCCCGCTTTGGAGGGGAGAGGAAGGCGGCTGGGGGGGAAAGAGAAGGCGGTGGCACTGGGACGGGAGGGAGGGAGGGAGGCTGCGCGTGGGATTGCACGCAGACATGAGGAGGAATGTGCATGTGAAATATAAATAAAGAAAACGCGGAGCCATGAAATGAAACAAAATCCTCGCCGAAATTGTACTTGAGTTTCCTTTTTCCAGGCGGCGGCGGCAGATTGAAGATGGAAGGGAAAACATTTCTGCAGTACAGCTGAACTGTTAACCTCCCTCCCTTGGCTGTCTCACGTCTAAGCAGAGAGGCCCTGGGCCTGGCAGATGCATGTGATCCTGTTGGCTGGCCTTGTAAAGAATTGGTTTGTTCTCTGCTCGTAAGCGAATGCAACCAAGTTCCCGTAATCACACGCAGTGTGTGGCCGCAGTAGGCCGCCTCGCCACCATTTGTGTGTATCACAAACGTCGGTTGTTTTGTTTGATAAAAGCTATCAAAACATAACTGATTATTTAAATCGGGTTTTTTTGTGTGTACATTTTTGTCAATATTTTACCTTCATACCAATGTACGACTCATTTCCCTGGCTTTAATGCACAATAAAATACTGTAGTACTGTACTACTATAATTAGTTTAATCACATTTCAATTATTTGTGCAGTGGACGCGTAATACACTGCACGTGGTGTTTAATGCCCGAGGACAGGTTAACACACTTACGAATACAGTAAGTGTCCAGTGGCCTTAGCCTGTCATTTGACACTAGTTTAGAAAATACATCTCTTCGTGTATTTTACGCAAACCGGCCGCCAAACTGAATGAACTTAAACTGCGTAAGTTTACCACGTTTGTTTGCCCAGAGAAGCCTCGCCGAGTGGAAAGACCTTTTTTTTCAGAAAGCTCCCGCCAAGTTTTCACACTAAGGGCCGATATTTCTATGTGTAATCCCAATGATGTAAATTATTACAATCATCAAGGCTTCACGCATCGGCGCTGGGACGGAAATAAGACCACCATTGGCCGCGCGCGCTCGGCACAAGTTTTACACGGTGCATTTTTGCAGTAAAGGGAGTCGAGTGAACTTTGGAGGATTTCTGTAACCGTTTTCCCCCACACGGCCCCCTCCTCCTCTCGCTTGTGACAAATTGAGCCCAGCATCGGCTAGTCCAGCGGCGTGAAACGTCTCCAGAGCCGTGGCGTCAAGCGTTCGGAGGGGGGGCAATGGGAGGGTGGTGGTGTTGGTGGGGGGGCAGCAGCAGCCAGACAGCACGTTTGTCTCTTCTTCTCCCTCGCAGGGAATCTAAGTTGTGTGGAATGTCTCTGAACTGGAGCCACATTCGTCTGGCTTGACAGGTTGGCAGATTACGGCCGGGCAAGCCACGCCACGCTTGCGTGAGCATCTTTGCTGCACATTTTGCGCTCGTTTGAGGGCCGACTCATCCACGTGTTTTCGTTCTTTTAATGTTTTAGACGTGTTTCATAAACACGCTTTGAAAATTGATATTCGTCCTTTTGTTGGTCTTCTTCTTTGTGATTCTTCGAAGCACGATGGTCAGCTTCTGGACATCGTTGTCTTTCAGCTCGGCATCGAAGTGTTTGGTAGAATTCGCAGGCAACACCAAGTATTACCTGACAGGGATCGCGACGTGAACGCTTCTACCTTGACCCCCCTTTTGTTGGTTAATAAACAGAACGCCTGCGCACTCTGTGATGAGGCGAGAGTTTTAGCGTGCAGGGTAGGAATGTCTCTCTCTGCTTAAGGTTTTATATTTCACGTGGTAAACAGAGCATGAATGTGGCCGGGAGTGGGTAACTGTAGAGATTTGTAAACCCTTTTCATGCTTGTCTGCTTTCTTAAAGCATTTTGTTTGCCGTGTGCCCACATACTCTGATACTTTCTGCTGTTTGCTCTTTGGCCATTATTACAATTTCCTACATTTTATTGTTTCGGTTTAACACTAAAGATCTTTTTCATTGAAAGGGAAAATACAATTCAGAGAACCTCATCGAAACAAGCTTATACATCTTTTCAACAAATTGGAGTCCGTATCAGTTTTTGCTTTGAGGTAAAACTAATCTGGCTGTGATTGAAATAATTGCACATATTTTGCATGTGTGATGGTAGATTTTGTTTTTTTCCTTAATGGAATCTTTGTTATGATGTTTGACCTAACGGTATGAATATTTGTATCTGCAAACATTACGTGCATTTGCATTGTGTTTGCCCCACGTGTGACAAAAAACTGGCAAGTGGTGTGAAGTGTTTCCCGATCGTGTACCCACACTCAATGTGCTGATGGGTTAATTGCAGGTGCTGGCACCACATTCTGTTGCCATCCATTGCACAGCTTCTCTTCACTGGTTCATTGTGGAATAAAAGTACAGCAAATTAAAATTTCGCATTCATTTGGCAGTGACCAAATATTTTATCTGGATTGGCCCACAATCAGTAGTAGTTGGAAGGCTTCACTGGGATGTTTGGCCAATTCCACGTGGGAAATAACTAGACCACTCGGAGAAAACCCACACGTACCAGACCACAACACTCGATTCCCTCCACGGTATAGTCCATCCATTGCTGTTGTGCCATCTCCTGGCCACCCTGCAGCCCTCATTTCAGCAGCAGTGTGGCACAGT
Source organism: Geotria australis (assembly GCA_036362915.1). Taxonomy (NCBI): domain Eukaryota; kingdom Metazoa; phylum Chordata; class Hyperoartia; order Petromyzontiformes; family Geotriidae; genus Geotria; species Geotria australis. The sequence goes on from JAZEWU010000002.1 coordinate 6,182,558, forward strand.
GGTAACCTCACAGAAATAAGGTCCTGCCCGAGGTGGTTTGAGTCCCACCTGTTCTGCTTGGGTTTCCCCTGGGTTCTCTGGTTTCCTCCAACAACTAAAAAACACTCATTGATTAATTTGTTTCTTCGAAATTAAAAGAATGAATTGTAATTTTTATTATTTCACCGCCTCTAAAAGGATGTTGGCTCAGTCAAGTGACAGGCATGGCCAGGATGTGAACTCATATTCTCAGGATTGACAGCCTACATTTGTTTATCAAGTGAACGCAGTCCCAGCTACACCCCTGCCATCTGTAGAGTTATAGGCAGCTGCCGCAGTGGCGTTACTGGTGAGCACATTGAGCAATCCAGAGGTCACCGATTCGATTCCACCTCGCGTTGCGGCAGTTGAAACAATTCACTCGCTAGGTTTTTCAAATTTCCTCACCCTCTGTCCGCCCAGAAAGTAAAAATGAGTACACCACGGTCAATCGGCAGATCACATGTGGTGGGGTAAAATGTGAGCACCTCTTCCAACACACCTGGTCAATGTCGAAGAGTAGGCCGAATATCCTCTAGAGTTCAGGGATAGTGACGCACTGGATGTAAGGGCTGGCAGATCACACAAATGTTGTGAAACCCCCATTGCGGTGATTGTGAAGGAGGTGCTATACCCGGGCTTACCAGGAGATGGCAGGCAAGCAAATGTGGACTAAATCTCCATCTGTTCGACCTGCATGAGATAGTTTTCCTCCTTACGTGTGTTTGGTTTTTGTCGGGTGCTCCAGTTTCCTCCCGCTTGTATAAAGCCTAATTAAATTGACTCGCCGTATCTTAATATATATGCATTTCCATGTGTCGTGAATTGTGCAGCATTGTGAGGTGCACTGCATTAATCATGCTGCTATGTAAGAAGACATTATCATTATTGGCCGAAATACAATAGGACTGTTGAACCTCCCTTACCCTCCGACTGTTGGAAGGTGTTTGGTTTAGTGATGCAGACATGTAAAGGGATATGCTTTTAGGCATCGATTTAAAAGTTGATCAAGCAGATAAGGAGGGCAGTAATTAAGCTGGCCCAGTGGAAAGGAGAGTGGCTCCGTAACTCGATCATGTTGTCGGGCGATGTGCACCCATTCTCCGAACCGCATTGTGATGCCTGTGAAGGAAAGCAGTCTTTAAATGTCTATTGGTACCGAGTTAGTGCTATGATGCCTTTCACCCACGAGATAAACACGTTTACAATTAAAATTAATCAATGTTTGCAATACCTTTGTCTTGTAGGGACGTGCTTCCGATTTGCGACTCAATCTGAAAATCGAGTTTCGAAATCTCGGAAGATTCAAAAAAGGTTTCCGATTGTTCCCAAAAGGGTCAAATGTATCTGCTCCTGTCCAGGCCAGAATTGTCTCACGTGACATTAATTAATGTCACTCCTTTGCGCCAGAATACACATGCGTATATAAAAGTAAATTGTCAAAATATCAGGTCTGAAGTGTTTTCTTTTCAAATCTGCAGTCCAAAATGTTGAAAGACGAAACAAATTTATATTATGATGTGACAGCGCACTGTGATTTATACCCGAAAACGTAGTGGCCTGGATTTGATTACTGGTCATGCACGGCACCAGTGTGTGGCCAGTATCTATAGCGCATATGGTTATCACCTAGGTAGACCGATTCTAAAATGAGTATCATGTGTCCGTATAGGCAGAGTGGAGAGACATTGGAGGCTGGGCACGCGTGTTAGTTAATTCACCAATCCCCTGTTGCACAGCCCTGGCCTTAATAGGTGCTTGCCAACATCACTTACCCTCAAAGTCTGCGCAGTTGAAGACACAGCGCCTTCAAATGTGTTTTTTTCACGAGCCACAGCTGATGATTGTTCACTGTAGGTCTGGGGAGCGGTAGCCCAGTGGTTAGCGCACTGGGCTACGAATCTGGCCACCC
>JAZEWU010000002.1:6184498-6208316 GCA_036362915.1 Geotria australis
CTCGTGTGCTGTGTCGACCTTCATAGGTGCTCGCTAACGGCACTTGCCCCAACAGTCTGTTAAGGCTATACGGGGGATCTTTGTCTTTGTGTTTGCAGGTGGCTCAAAGACTCCGTAATAATACGAAAATTGCCACATTTTCCAAGCGTCAGTAGTACTGTGCTGAAGGACCTTCGTGGAACCAGTGGATTTTGGATGTTGTTTTTCCAGGGAGGGCTATTATTAATCCAAGTTACTGGTCACACAGGGACGGGGAGATCTGTCTTTGCGTTTCCACTGCTTATTTTTCCTAACGAACGGACAAATTGAGATTGAAATGTAAAGGCCCTCGGTCGTTTCTCACACTTTGCGGAGGGGCATGTCTGTATACTGCGTACGGAGCGTGGGTACTGCGTGAGTCACATGCAGTGATGTCTAGTGTTTAATTCCACCGGGCTCCAAAGGTGGTTAGAGCCGGTGTGTGTGAGAGGTTCTCCTGCCACTCCAGCTTCTTTCCAATCGTACAAAACACACTCAAACCTGGGATTGGTCAAGGAGTGTGCTCTGAAAAATAAGCCTTGAGACTCGATCGTAACGCTTTCCCGAATAAATACATAAATAACATGATTAGAACGTTTGTTTACGTGCGTGGTTTATAAGATGAAATATGTTCTCTTTGGTTGCCCCCCCAGCATTAAGTTGCCTCCACTTCTCGCCAATTGAACCGTTATTGCCCGGGCTGGCGCGCATTTACATTCCTTTTCCGCAGGAAACGTTGGTTACAGCTAAACGACGCCCGTTGTGTGCCGTTTAGCTAGATTTCTCTCAGCTTCCTTCCAGGGACTTGCGGGTCAGATTTGCTCGCCCAATTACGTAAGACTGTTTCAAGTCTTAATAGCGGCGCTAACGGTCTGCCGTTTGGCGCCTGCCTTGTTACTCACGGCTAGCTGGGCTGGCGGTCTGTACATACACAAACCCGGCCAGACCCTTTTAACTGATTAGGAAGCCTGCCCATGTTCGGCACGCACATAGATATTTTTTCTTTTCATTATGATGCACAGAGCACCACTGCCTTTTACTGCCGGCCTGAGGGTGGGGGGGTAGAGTCGGGGTCGGGCGGGCAGGCGGAGAAGAGGGAGGGAGTGGAGCTAAAATAACCAAACTTGCCATGCAAGCAAAACCCACCGTTCGCAGTACGTGACCACTCATTGTTTTTTCGTGGATTAAAATTGTGTTTCCAACAATCGCTGCAATTGTTGTTGGAAGGATGTTGCTTTTATCGTTCAATAAGGAACAGTTTCCTAAAAATCACAATCCATTATTATTGCTTTGAATTCAGAGTTTGTGTTCACAATTGAGTCACGTTCGAGGCGTGGAGGTTTGCCGCAGCCGTGCACGTACACGTGTGTGAGGGACCCCGTACTTTGCAGATCCCCCCCCTCCCCCAGTGCGTGTTTGAGGCTCAGACGGAGACGGCAGCTCCTGACGAGTGACACAATAGCGCTGTCCGGCGGGTGACAGCACGCAGCCGCCACGCGCTATTACCGCTTCACGACCGTCCCGGATTAAGTGAAAGCACGCTGCCAATACGCACATCGCTGGCCTCCATATCCATTACGAAGGGAACGCAGAAATCAGGGGGTGCTATGGGAGTTGCAGCGTGTTGGTGTGCGAAACGGTGCCGGGAAGAAGGCAGACTTTGCCGGTCCCCAATAGAGTCGCGGGGTTTTTGATCGTCAAAGCGAGAAAGGGGGTTTTGCTGTTGGAGTGAAACGCGGCGCACAGCTCTGACAATACGATACAAAGCCAATCCATTTTCCGAACTTCTGAGACGGTGGTAGGAGTCGGGTCGATTTGGTAAAAACTGTTTCATCAGGATCTGTTTCAGACTCCGGGTAACTGACCACGTGGCCCAATAGTGGACTGAAGACCGAAACCAAGTGACGTTTAGATGGTTTCAGTTTGGGATTAGCCTCCTGGTCCCTGGAGATAACCTGCCGCGAGTGGCATAAATGCGCCTCAAGGGATCGAGCCCTTATTTGCGTATGTGTTTTTGTGGGGTCTTTCAGATTCCCTTGATGAGCAGGCTGAGCTCAATGGTTTTGCACCTTCCAGTCAATTAGATTGTGCGCTGCCTCCCCCTGTGATAGCTCCCCGCCAATGAGAGTTGAGCACGCTATGTGAGCTCTCGAGCAGTTAGACCCGGTGAGGTTATCGTTATGTATTTCTTAATAGGGTCCCCCTTGCAGCATCCATTGCAAATACAGGCATGGAGTCTCACCTGCTCGGCCTGGGGATGCATCGCTTATTACGTTTGCATCACGCATTCAATCGCAGGCTATGCCAAACACACTTGCACACCCTCTTTTGAAGTGTTTCATCTACAATTATAATTAATAACCCCCTTTTCTCTCTCTCTCTCCTTTCCTCCGTAACACGCGCAGATACCCGGTGACCGCTTTCCAGGAAGAATAAAACGGGTGACAACAAACTCAAACGAGCGAGAGGAATCCCGCTATTTCCGCCGCGAGCCGTCCGTCCGCTGAGGCTCGGCTGGGGGCCGCGGAAGAGGAGAAGATGCGGGTGTGGTGGCGAGCGTGGAGCGTTGGGGCCTTCCTGCTGGCCGTGCTGGCTTTGCAAGCCACAGGTATGTTGCGGGCCAGACATGCGACCGGCAGGTAGTGGGGGGCCCGCTGGTGTGAATCGGGGCCGGGGGGGGCCTCCGTTAGCCGCCGTGCGTTCCATGCGGCTTACGGCTGCCGGGTGACCGGGTATCGCACGGTGTTCAGTTCTTACCACCGTACCCCGTGAACGGTTGAGTACCCACAGCTGCCCCCTTTTATGCAGAGAATTTCGAAAATGGCTCTGGGTGCTGTGGAGTGTGTACGTTCACAAATGGCCTGTCGAAACGATGAGGGAGCGATATCCCTGCGAATTCGTAAGAACCGTTCGGTAAGTGGCTTATGGCTCGGAGGACTGAGCCGACACGGCTGAGGCCCTGGATTTAAGTCGGGACAGCTGCCGTTGGTAATTAAACCGTGGTCTCTAGTGTAGCGAGTTGACGGTCTCAAGTGAGCGTGTGTCATTAAGTTAGCTTTTTGCCCAATTTTGATGATAACACCAGCTCGTCGGGAGTAACGGCGGGTTTGGTGCCACTCGTCGGGACTCGAGGTCTCGTGACGGCTCTCCGAAGCAGTGCTCCGATAACCCCTCCGTGGCCTTTCCTCTCACACAGGCTGATGCACAGCCATGTGTGGGTGCTGTTAATTTACACGTCATCGTCCGATCACAACGACAGTAGCACCGTTGGAATAACATTGGAGAAATTACATTTTTGCAGTTACCATGAACCGTTGTGATGGACTGGCGTCCCATCCTGGGCATATCCCTGCCTTGCGCCCTGTGTCTGCCCGGGATAGGCTCCGGCTCACCGCGACCCTGTACAGGATTAATCGGTTTCTGACAACGAGATGAGAGATGAGACCACGAACCGTGCTGCCGCCGCTGCTAACACTGGGGAGGACGCGTGTAACGGGGGACGGCGTGTCGCCGGTGTCTGCAGTGGCCGAGCGACCCGACAGCCTGCTGCTGGGAGTCGGGGCCAAGGGCAAAGCGGACGGCAAGAAAGACGCGTCCGGGACCGATGACGAAGAGATCCCCGAGCCGCCCCGGAACCTGCTGTGCTACTGCAGCCAGCACTGCCCCCCGGAGAGCGTCAACAACACCTGCCGGTGAGGAGTGGCGCCGGGCAGCACCGCGTCAAAACACCTTGCGGGCTCCTTTGATTCGCCGCTAATGTAGTTTGTGCGGCCCGGGGTGTATAAATACCCGCTTGCGTGCGATTGGATGGCTGTTCGGCCGTTTTATGCGCCGCCGTGCGTAGCTTCACTCCGTGGAAGGGGGGGCGATCGTTTAAGAATGAGATTTTTAAAAGTCGCATTTACCTCGTTTGCAGATTTTTTTTTAAGCTCCATCCTTTAGGTACGAATTTCTTTACTACACGAATGAGTGTGCTGATGTTAAGTGTTGAATCAAAGATTTTTGAGTCTGAACATTTTGTGAAGTACAAATGCGCTTTGAGGGCGGCACAAATATCAAGTGTACTCAGAAATAATTGCTCTTAAGAGCTGCACTTTCTAGATAGCTACGTGTAGTGTTCCGCCTCTCTCACTCCGCCGAAGGAGAGAAAGAGCAGCTGTCAGGAGCAATTCTCACACATCGAGCCGCAAAAACCCACATCGACACAAGCGCGCTGTGTTATCGCTAACTGCGTGCGACCGTCAGGGCGAGCGGCTACTGCTTCACCATAGCGGAGGAGGACGACGCCGGGGAGGTGATCACGACGGCCGGGTGCATCCAGCGCGAGGGCTCCGAGTTCCAGTGCCGGGTGAGATTCCCCCCCCTCCTCAATCGCCCACGCGCACACTTCAGCCAACCGTGCGCTTGTCGGGCCACGCGGAACCGTGTACAGTCGGCAGGGTGGCGCAGTGGTAACATCCGCGCCTTATGGAAAGAATGGTCTTGCCTGGGCAGGTTCGATTCCCGCCTTGGGCGCCTTTCTTTGTGGCGTTTGAGTGTTCTCCCCCTGTTCTGCGTGGGTTTCCTCCGGGCTCTCCGGTTTCTTCCCACGACTTCTAAAAAAAATACTCATTAATTAACTCGTAGGCTTTCATGACCAATGTTTTCACATGACCTAAACTCATAAACAGAGCCTCACTCATTAATTAATTGACCGTTAACATCCTGATATATAGGAAGCAGTGTGTGGCAATATGGCGCCGGCAAACCGCCTGGCTGCCTCTTCCGCCTCTCTGTGCTTTTCTCGCGCCTCCCAGTCGTTCTCTCGTCGAATGAGTACCTTCGAGAGTGAATGAATATGTGCGCGTTATAAATTAAAACTTATTAATTATATAATGCTTTACCTCTGCTGCGGTTTGAGAAATTTTGGTAATTTCGGATCACAATGTCAAGGAGCTATAATTATGAACAAAGCAAGCAGTTTTATAATTCAGTATGGATAATGTTATAAGGAGGTAGTTTTGTAGGTTTTGATTCAGGCCAGGCGATACTGCTTACCCCAGCAGTACCCCCGTCTCCCAGCCTCTCCCCTCCTCTCGCTCCACACGCTACCACCCTTGCATACTCCCCCCACCGCCTCCAGTACGTGCGGATTGATGCCTTCCTCCCAAACAATCGACATGCGTCGGCAGGCGCCGAGATCTTGAGATGGCTCTGCCACTCCAAAAATAATGTCGCCGAGAAAAATACCATTGAGCCGGAGCAAGCAGGAGGCGTGCCGCGACTTTGAGCCCCGAGCCATCATTGTTTTGCGGCTCGGCTCCCGCTCGGAGCGGCGTTTGCAGTGAGGTTTTTTTTTTTGCGCGGGTTCCGTTCCGACAGGACTCCCCAAAGTCCAGGTTCCGCAGGACCATCGAGTGCTGTGTCGAGGGCAACTTCTGCAACAAGGAGCTGCGGCCAACACTGCCGCCACCCGAGCCCTCCATTGGTGGGTGGACGTGGGAACCGTGCTCCTAACTCCCCGACCCACTCCATCTCCAACCCCTGCCGTGCCCCCTGCCCCGCACCCCCGCTGCTCTGCGCTTGGCCTGGCACGGCCCGTTTCATCTGCCGACATGAGCGCGCGTTGAGGAAGTGAATTAGCTGTAATAATAATCACGATACTGACAGGAATATAATCTCTTTCTGCATTTGTGGAGTTGTTTGCGTTGTGCCCACGTGTGCTTCAATTTGCACTGGGTATTAAGTTTTCCTCGCACGTTCAAAATTAACATTAAATAATTGGTGTCTTGAGACTCGAGTTTCCTGATTATAAACGGAACTGTTTATTATATTGTAAAAGAAAAGTTGTATTTATGTTAAACCCAATGAGCACAGTTGTAATCCTGTAGTAGTTTGAGCGGTGCTCACGGGCAATCATATTAGCATTTGCTTTAGTACTATACCCACTATTCTAGCTCACCCTGAACCGTCGCTACATTATTAATATTGTTATTTTACGATTACCATCGATGCCATCGGCAATCATTGTGTCTACATCTCGGGTTACAATTCCTCTTTTGTCCCTTGCATTTATGATGTTTTCCCTCCTCGTTCTATTTGCGTTCGCTCCCGTCGGGGTTCATTGTTTTTTGCGGGGTGGCGCTGTCGAGACCCTCGCCTCGTTGACTCGTGCGTCATCGCCCTGCGCCCGCTAGGTTTCCCGGGCTCGAGCGTGCAACGCCTGGCGCTCTTCATCTCCGCCGCCGTCTTCTGTGTCGTTGTCATCGTGGTCGTCGTTCTCATGTACATGCGGTGAGCCGCCCGTCTCCGCGCTCTCTCACTGTCGCCGCACCGTCGGTCTCGAGCGGCCGTTTCGTTGCGCCGCTCAGCCGAGACGCCGCTCCGCACTGTTGGCATGGCTGCGTGTTTGGGAATCCCCGCCGTCAGGCGCGGTAAGGGCGACGCGCAGCATCGCGTTGCCCGAATCGTCCGCGGCCACGCATCCGACTCCCGGGCCTCACCCGGGATGGTCTGGCTAGCTGTGGCCTGTATACATTTGTAACTGATCTGTAATGGGGATGCAATGCGGGCTGATCCGAGTCCTCCCGCCGTCGGCTTTTGAACGTGACGGAGCCGGTTTACCGAGCGGTCACGCGTTGGTCCTTTGAGCCGCAAAATCTACGATACCCGCCGAGCGATCGCGGCAACGGCGGGGTCTTGTCGCGCGTTTTGTTTTTGTTGCTCGTTGACAATCGGTGCTCGTAGCGTGTGCGCACGTTCTCCTTCGTAACGCGTGTGCACGCGCGCGTCCAGATACAAGCGCCAGGAGGCGAGGCGCCGAGGACAGCAGTGGCCGGAGCGTGATGAGCTCATCATTCCGCGTGGCAACACCCTGGAGGACCTGCTGGAGGAGTGCCAGAGTTCTGGCAGCGGCTCCGGGCTCCCCCTCCTGGTATCTGCTCCAGCCTCACATGCTCAGATGCCCACCTGTTACTCATCTCAGCTCATTTTCAGAAACCGCTTCATCCTGTGCAGGGTCGCCGTGATCCGGAGCCTATCCCAGCAGACACAGGGCGCAAGGCAGGGTTATACCCATGACGGGACGCCAGTCCATCGCAGTGCCCACCTATAACGTGATACACAATTCGGAATGTGGCAATCCAATCAGGAATTAGTTTCCATCCTGCGAGCGTTTTGCTGCTGTGGGGGATTATTCCGCTTCCTTGACAGAACGTGTTGGATTTAAAGGCAATTAAGCTTTATTGGTGAAATAAACGACTGCTATATTTATCACGACAAATTGTGAAAGTCGCTGAATTAATTGTGCGCGATTATAAAACCTCTTGGGCCGTCCCCGCAGGTGCAGCGGACGATCGCGAAGCAGATCGCGCTGGTGCGGGAGATCGGGCGTGGGCGCTTTGGCGAGGTGTGGCAGGGCCGCTGGCGCGACGAGACGGTGGCCGTCAAGGTTTTCTTCACGACCGAGGAGGCCATCTGGTTCCGCGAGACGGAGATCTACCAGACGGTGCTGATGCGGCACGAAAACATCCTTGGTACGCGTCACAGCCGTGTCACGAGCGCCACAGTCGCGTCACGACCGCGCTACGCCAGGTCGCTGAGTCTGCGTTGCTCTGACGAATGTAGCTTCACGGTCGTGTGCGCCGGCGCAGGGTGCGGCGACGAATTAAGAATTCTTGCTTTTTTGGATCTTTTCCTCTTCTTAGACATTATGGAGAGGAGCGGCAATCGGTTAGTTGAATGCCTAAAGAGATTAACGAAGTGAGGTTGAGATGGTATGCATGACTGGCGGGAATAGGATCTCATTCGGTTGTAAAGAAAATATTCGTAAAATAATACCATCCATCCATTTTCTAAACCGCTTGTCCTGGTGAGGGTCGCAGTGGCAGCAGTCCAAGGGAGAGTGGACCAGACATCCCTTTCTTTAGCAACAGATTTCAGCTCTTCCTGGGGGATTCCCAGGCGTTCCCAGGCCAGCCGAAGGATATAATCCCTCCAGCGTGTCCTGGGTCGGCCTCTATGTCTCCGCCCAGTGGGCCGTGCCTGGTAGACTTGCCGGGGGAGCCTTCCAGATCTCTCGTCGGCCGAAGAAGATGCCGACGAGTGAAACTGACCCCAGCTCAAGGGGGGAATACGCGGATAAATCTAACACGGCGCAAACGTCGAGGTGCCAGGTTTGACCGGGGGGTCGGTTCCGTCCCGCAGGCTTCATCGCCGCCGACATCAAGGGCACCGGCTCGTGGACGCAGCTGCTGCTGGTGACGGAGTACCACGAGAGCGGTTCGCTGCGCGAGTACCTGCGCTCCTCGAGCGTGGACGGCCGCGGGGCCCTGCGCCTCGCGTACTCGGCCGCCTCGGGGCTGTGCCACCTGCACACCGAGATCCACGGGACGCGCGGGAAGCCTGGCATTGCGCACCGCGACCTGAGCTCGCGCAGCCTCCTGGTGAAGCGCGGCGGCACCTGCGTCATCGCCGGACTCGGCCTCGCGGCCAAGTACAACAGGTGCGCGGCTCCTGGACGTGGGTCCCCGGTGTGTGTGATCCGAGAGCGCGTGATTATAATAATAATAATTTTACATTTATAACGCGCGCATATTCGTTCACCGTCGAAGGTACTCATTCGACGAGAGAACGACTCGGAGGCGCGAGGAAAGCGCAGAGAGGTGGAGCAGGCAGCCAGGCGGTTTCCCGGCGCCATATAGCCACACACTGCTTCCTATATATTACGATGTTACTGGTCAATTAATGAATGAGTTTTTTTTTTAAGTTGTGGGAGGAAACCCGGAGGAAACCCACGCAGAACAGGGGGATAACACACAAACTCCACACAGAAAGGTGCCCAAAGCGGGGATCGAACCTGTTCGGGCAAGACCGTTCTTTCTGTGAGACGCAGATGTTATCACTGCATAGCCATCCTGCGGCCCGAGTCGTAACGCCGGGATCCTGGCTCTCAAGCCCAGGGGGTGGGTTCAGAGACTGCGTCGGGGCTCTGAACAGGTCAGACTTTGGTGCCAGCAAACCGCGCCTGGCTTGCTGCCTCCTCCGCCTCCCCGTTGTTGCGGTTATCACGCGGCTCGTGACGGTGATTTGTTGCCACCGGCGCTCGCTCCCCGGCAGTGAAACCAACGACGTGGACCTGCCGCCGACGCCGCGGCTGGGTTTGCCGCGGTACTGCGCCCCCGAGGTGCTGGACGAGCGGCTGCACAAGCCCAACTTCCAGGCCTACCTCATGGCCGACATGTACAGCATGGGGCTCGTGCTGTGGGAGGTGGCGCGCCGCTGCGTGTGTGGAGGTGCGTGCTGCCGCCCTTTTCTCCCCCCCCCGCCGTGTGTGCGCGCGCGCGCGTTTGTTTCGTTTGCATGCAGTAGCCTGTACGCGTTTGTGTTATTCGAATTCGATTCGATTCTTCGAAGCGTGATGGTTATATGACAGTTTCCAAGTTCTTCTTTAGTTGCAGACAGCCCTTCAACATTTAGAGATATAAAATAGTCAGTACTGGCCTTAAAGGCGGCGGGCATTGGCCTCTCTTCTTGCTCCAAACTGAGGGGCCTCTGGCATCTGTTGAGCTTCTGGACATCGTTGTCTTTCAGCTCCTCGGCTTCGAAGTGTTTGGTAGAATTTGCAGGTGATACTCTAAGTATTACTTGACAGGGATCGCGACGTCAACGCTTCTACCTTGATCCCCTTTGTATTATTATATTTTGTGTATTTCTACTTGTGTGCATTTGTGCTTGTGTCCCAAAACCAGAGATGGATAGCGGTGGCTCGGCGATTGACAAACCTGGCGAACCGAGTTAGAATCCCGCTCACGGCCAACACCAGAGACGATTTTCTGAACCGGTCCTGGGCCTCCCATAGGTTGACTCAGCCTCAAATGAGTACCTAGTGCGGTGTGTAAACATTGCCACTAGGGAGACAAGGGCGGCCGGGCGTGGTGCAGGCCATCCACCGCCTTCGTGTGCCGTGTCAGTTTTCATAGGTGCTCGCTAACGGCACTCGAGCCTACAGTCCGTTAAGGCTACGCGGGGGATCTTTGTATTTTTTTGTGTCCCAACACCATCCCCTTCTGCTGGTCTTCATGGTGGGCTCGCTTACTGCTTATTGACCTTGCAGTCCCTATCGGCATCATTGTGCGTGTGCCATGCTGATGGTGTCACGTGTCGCCGCGCAGGCACGGTGGAGGAGTACCAGCCTCCCTTCCACGACATCACCTCGGCAGAGCCCTCCTACCAGGAGATGCGGGACGCCGTGTGCGTCAAGAGGTTGCGCCCCCTGCTGCCCAACCGCTGGAGCTCCGACGAGGTGACTCCTTCGCCGCCACCCGTCACCGACGCGACACGCCGCAGGGCCGCTGGGAAGCACGCTGTCCCGGCCGGCGGCTTGAACTGATAATAATAATAATAATTTTACATTTATAACGCGGACATATTCATTCACTGTCGAAGGTACTCATTCGACAAGAGAACGACTCAGAGGCGCGAGGAAAGCACAGAGAGGCGGAAGAGGTCAGCCAGGCGGTTCGCCGGCGCCATATTGCCACACACTGCTTCCTATGTATTAGGATGTTATTTGTCAATTAATTAAGGAGTATTTTTTTTAAGTTGGCGCCGGCTGAACGCGCGCGGTTTCCTCGCCCCTCCCGTAATCCTTGTCTCGTCCACGACAAGGTGCGGAATTTGCGCGTGCTACAAATAGTATCAGTATTATCACTAATCTGCGTAGCTGCCTTTGAGAAATGTGGGTTCCTCGAGTACGGTGAGTCGCGATGGTCTCCGTCCGATAACGAATCGCCGCACAATATCACCGGCGTCACCGAGTGCGGGGGCTGTTACGCGCCGCACCGCATCGCATCAGGTGACTCAGCTGAGCCACGTGTCCCCCGTGCGCAGGTGCTGCGGACGCTGGCGAAGGTGATGGCCGAGTGCTGGGCCCACAACCCGTCGTCGCGCCTCACCGCACTGCGCGTCAAGAAGACCCTCGCCAAGATGGCCGAGGCCCAGGATGTTAAGATCTGATCGCTGCCTCTTCTGTGCATGCTAGGAAATAAAAAAACAATAACGCCTGAAGAACTTTTCTAAACTATAGCAAAGCAAAGGACATTTTGTTTTTCTTGGTTTTTGATATATTTAAATATCTAGTAGTTGGCATTTTCTGCATGGTCTCGGCGCAGGGCAAAAGACGTTTTAATGCCGAAGAATTTTTTCGATCGGCAAAATACATGGCGTTGAAGCCGGCCGTTGTGTGCGGTCAAGTCGGTACATATCCCCAAGTTGCTTGCGTGAAGCAGCACTGACACAAACTGCAACGCAATAGCATTTGCTTTGGCTCGGCTATGCGTTTATCCACTGCTGGATGGTCAAGGAAGTTGCCCAAAGTTCTGTCTGCGAGTTTATTGGCAATGAAAAACCCAGAAGCTGAAAGAGACCGTGAAGATGGTGAAGATGGTGGATGAATCGCAAAGTGTGGCGCCTGCCTGTTTCCTGCCTTTACTTGGTTTCGGTGTCAACTATGGTGGCTTGACGTCCACCACTGATGAATGCCGAGGAGGTCCTTCCGTGGACCTCAGAGTTATCCTGCTGTTCACGTCAACCAGCTGCAGCCGCATGTTCGCCGAGAGGAGTTACAGTGGATTATTGTTTCAGGCAGCGGTGGAAACACCTTGGGCTAAGGACCTCTGTGGTCACTGAATGATTTATGCCTGCATTCTTTCTTGTAGCCTTTAGACTGTTATACAATGGCTCACTGTTTATTAACTGGCGCCGTAATCACCGCAAAAGCCTGAAAACTTCCAAGAGAAGAAAAAAAATGAATCGTTAAAAGTCATTCACAAGTTGTACTCCGTGGAACTCTGCTAATATTTGAGACCCAGAGTTGTTAACCCCCAAACCCATTCTCGGTTTTGTTTCATTCTTCCACAGCACTGAAACAGTCAACTGTTTTTCCTGTCATTGGATTTAACTCCTTGGCTGGAGTTTCTGAAAACTGGAAATGGACCTTATACTTGAATTATATTTTCCTGGTCGTGAGTGTTAAGGCCATTACAGATGTCAACAATCGATCGTGTTTTGTTTTAAAACGTTCACGCCTAGCAGCCAGCTGTGTTTTGTATTTCCTTCCAGGAGATTGGAAGGAAGGAAATGCCACCAATTGACAAAATCAATTGGTGGCATTCAGAGAAACGTGCTGCAGTGTTGTTGATTTATTCTTTTTTTAAGAAATGTTTTGCATTAATTAAATACATATACATGTTTGCTTTTAACATGGAACACTAGTCCTGTAATTGGTGTGAGTAGGTGTGCGGCGCTGTAGTGACGCTGGCAGTGTGGGTTTTAGGCAGCTGTGTCTTAGGCCAAGTGACCCGCGTGTGAACCCAGAGCAGCACACCTGAGCAGCCCACTACAGTGGCGATGGAAACTAAACTAGCGCACTGTTACCCTTGTAAACATTTATCACGAAATAGCATGATGATGCTTCCAACGTGGGAGGCGAAACGTCGCGAGGGAGAGAGGGAGATCGCTCGACACGGCTATCCTGAAAGAACAGCCTACATGGATCGAGCCGTGACAACCTACATCAGTACATAGCGATTTGTGCTCGAGGCCCAAACATTCAAATTATTAAGTGAACGGTTTAACTATGAGTTTGATCGTAAATGTTACACGGATGGTCCCGTTTAGCCAGTTGCCCAGTTACAAAGTATATCCGTGGTGTGTAAACGCAACACTAACAAAGATAACCGTCAGTATTGGTGAGAATTCGTACGCGGTCCTTTTAAGAATATTGCGCGGCTAACAGACGGGGTATTTAACGGTCTTAAACTAAACACAAGCGCATCAAAGATACTGCAACTATTGTATGAGAGTAAGAGGCGCCAGAAAACATGTAGGTGCAGGTGCAAATGCAGTCTGTGTTGTGGTTTCATGTGGACGTGAAGAGGGGGAGGGAAGGGAGGGAACCGCACTGTACGTGAGCGGCACGGCAGGTATTCCAGTAACGTGGAGCAGCAACGTAGACCTTTCCTAAACAAGGTTTCAGCATTTTGTTTTAGTAGGAATGAGGAGGCACTTGTGAGGTTACGGGAGGGAGTCGGATGAACTAAGTGGTTATTTAGGTAAAAGGCAGATTTGTTTAAGAGGAGCTTTGGGATGAAGACGGCTAAGTGATGTTTTCTCCGCATATCCAGGGGGGACAGATTTGAGTTAATGCGAACGTTGCAACGATTATTTGGACAGGGGGGCGTTAAGTTCTAAACAGGGAGCGGAGTGGTAATAGTGTGTGCGCAACACAGTACCAACGCACCGGCGCCTAGCAACCGTCTTAGCCAAACGGTTCCCCTTTGAGTTACATTATGAAACAAATGCCCGTCACGGTCTCGTTATTTCAGTTTGTTGTCCTAATTACCCTGTTTCTGCGTACGTTCGTACGCGTGTTTCTGCTTTTCCGTTCAGCCGGCTGTGGTTTGTCAGCTTATGTTTAAGTGTAAAATGTTGGTGAAATTGTATTTAATTGGCACTTGCTTCGAGTAACCCGTTGTGCGTTGAGCTGCTCGGCACGTGGCACCACGTGCACACGGCGGACAGCCGCAGGGGTCAGAGTATCGCGCGAGGTCAAACCCCGCTTGCAGCCAACGATCCGTGGCAGCCCGTGTTGTGTTGTGTGTGTGCCTTGATGTGCCCGCATTGAACTTACACTACTTAATACCGTCAGGAAAGTTACAGCACTAAACCTTAAAGCATAACTTTCAAAACTGGTCCAGTTTCTAGATCACAAAGATCGAGTGTGCAGATTTGCTGTCCTCTAGTTTTGAAGGAAATCCCCCAACGTTGCCTGGTAACCCTGGTGGGTCCTGCAAGTGGGTCCCGTCAGCCGGACCTAGCCTGGAGCCAGCGCCGCGGTGACGTCGCGGCCACCACTCGCCGCTGCACGGCGGTGGCCGCCGTTGCTTTTCGTCGCTGTTTTTGTTGCTGTGACCTAATTGCTGGAAGTGCCCGACAACGTCACCGCGTTTTACACTCGGTGTTCGCGGTGCAAATCGCAAACGACTTTCCCGAGTTTACCTAATTTCACACGCAACGTGCATTGAATGGTACTACGCTGTTGATATTAACGCAACGTAACGCGGAACGAGAGGGGAACGGAGGCTCTTGCCGGCCCCGCTGCCCGTGCATGCGCGGGGGAAGCAAGCAAAGCCCGCTTAGAGGCTTCGGAGCGCGGCGGCAGCCCTCACTGCGCCCCGTCTGCCAGGCAGCAATGAGAGCACACCACGCGGTGTTCTGTCATGTACATAGGACTTGTATTATTTTATATAGAGTTTGTATATTTTTTCACTATTGGTTTATAGTTTGTATAACAGTTGCGTAGCTGCATTTCCAAAGACCTAGGTGGGAGGGAGGGATAAATTTCATAAATTGAATAGAAGAACATTGGCCATTTGTATAGCAAACCGTTAAGTGACATTCTTCTGAGTTTATGTAATATTAAGCAGTAAGCACGGAGCGCGTGTTTTAACTCGGAGTGTTTTATACCAATGGTCTTGGTAGATTCTCAAACTTGAATCTTCAGTCTCACCCCGGTCAGGTTTCTTAATTATCAGTATTCGTCAAATCGCACGTGAGCATGCCCAGTTGCATTAACGCTACCCCCGCCCTATTGCTACCTTCCGCGAGGTCCCGGAGCTTTTTGCAGAGACAACATTTGACCAGAGGACCTCTCTCAGAATACCCCGCTAAAGGAGTTTGCCTTCGTGTGTGCCCCGTGTTTGCTGGGTTGAGATGTTGCTTGGGATAATGTAGTACTGTGCATATGCCGTATATGCAAGTTAGGCAACTGCACACTACTCTCCTGATGATTGGTCATTAGGAATATAATGTGGAAATGTGGGCCATGGGGAGGCACCGAGAGACAGAGTTTGAGAGTCACGAAAGTACATTTGCTGAAAAATGAGTGAATAATGAAACGGAGTCGCCCAGTGTGTGCGTGTGTATACAGCAGAAGATGTAATTGCGGAACGGTTGACTGATTTTCTATGTGAATACAGACCTTGTGATTATATTCAGCATTGTATTGAGTTCATTAAAATAAAGCATCAAACAATGGCATTGCTTTAGCTTATGCTTAGAAAGTGCGTACCGTGTATTAATAAAATAATACCATCTTATAAAAGCCAAACATTGCCCATGGTGGTCGTTAACCCCGCGGCTCTGGTGCAGCCACTGAGTGTCAGAGTACAGCTCATTTATGGCCCCAGCGCTGTAGTTTTTTACATTTATAGGCTTTGCAGACACAGTGCTTGGCTTTGTCACGGTTTTATTGTGAGGGGTCTTATCGGGATAAACTGTCTCACTGCGACACGTGTCCAGCCACCAGGATAACCAGACCATCCGGTGAAACTTTGAAGGGGGGGGGGGCTTCATTGATTGTCTGCGGACTAAATTGACCTCGGTGCCCTGTGATGGACTGGCGTCCTATCCTGGGTATAACCCTGGCTTGCGCCCTGTGTTTGCCAGGACAGGCTCGGGGTCACGGCGACCCTGTACAGGATTAAGGGGTTTCTGACAATGGATGGATGCTCTTCAATGTATTTTTGGGAAATATCTGCAGTTTCTCCATCCACAGCGACGGAGGGCGCTGTGTTGCGCTTGTGGTGTCAGTATATGCATCTGGCCCCGGAGTCTGTGAACGTGTCTGTCCATTAACATCGGGCGCTTAACCAGTCAGTTGCTTCTACGTGCTGGAATTGATGGATAATCAGTTAAAATGACCCGAGCAGGGCATTACGTGGTGGGTCTGAAGCACACGTGGCAATGCGGCGCCTCACGTGGCCCTGGCAAGGCCCAGTCTCAAAAGTTTCCAAATCTAAAATGCAGTTTTTTTTGCGAGCTCACGGATCATGAAGTCAACAAGAAATCAGTTCAACTACATCAGTTGACGTACTGTGGCTGTGATGCGTTAGCCCATCTCGAGATGTGTGATATGAGGATCACTGGTGTCAACTTACTGTAGTTTTTTTATTAACCCAAGACTTGCCAAATGTCATCTCGCTCGTCTTCTTCTTTGCGATTCTTCGAAGCACGATGGTCAGTATGGATGCAACTTCGAATTCGATTCGATTCTTCGAAGCGTGATGGCGATATGACAGTTTCCCATTGCAACATGTTCTCCTTTAGTTGCAGACAGCCCTTCAACATTTAGAGATATAATAGTTAGTGCTGGCCTTAAAGGCGGCGGGCATTGGCCTCTCATCTTGCTCCAGACTGAGGGGCTTCTGGCATCTGTTGAGCTTCTGGACATCGTTGTCTTTCAGCTCCTCGGCTTCGAAGTGTTTGGTAGAATTTGCAGGTAATACCAAGTATTACTTGACAGGGATCGCGACGTGAACGCTTCTACCTTGATTCCCATGGATGCAACTAGAACGACCTTTTTTCAGAGCGTCTTTTAAAATCGCATTCTGTCGCGCTACAGCGCACGTTGCGTATCCACACGTGACCGCCAGACGGCAGCCTGGAGCTCGGCTCCGCGCGGCGGAGGAAGGCGTCAGTTTGTATTTAAGCTGGCAGGAACCGTTGAGCTGTGTCGCTTTTTTAACAGTTGTCCAGCGGGGAGTGGTAAAACAAAAAATGACCCGGAGGAAACCCATTTAGAACAGGGAGAGAACACACAAACTCTACACAGAAAGGCGCCCGAGGTGGGATTCGAACCGCCTCGGACATGACCTTTTTGTGAGGCGCAGATGTTACCACTCACTGGGCCACCCTGCCTTGTTAAACAGATATTTGCTGGAAATTATTGGTCCCACAAATTCCACCCTGCTTATTGCGTCCAGCAGGGGGAGCAGTGACATCAGGCACGAGTGCGAATGAAACATTGACATGACCTGTACCACGAGGCAAAAAGTTTTGACGGCAGAAGGCTCCGAATCAAATACAGGGGAGACCCGGGTCGGTCTCACCAAACTATAGCGACTCGGATAATGCCAGTAAACCGACCACAAATGTGAAATTTGATAAACACGTTCGTAACAGAGAGCGTGAGAGCGCTCGACACGGATATCCCGAATGAACAGCTTTGTAGAGCAACCGTCAGTTTCCTAAGAATTTAATATAAATGTTAAATAGGCACGCACTGAAAAACAAATTAAACATATGCAGCCTCTAATGTGTTTTCCTTTATAATGCATTAGAATTCATAATATCTGCACTGAATATGCATTTCTAAATTGTGCAGTTAACACTTTATAACGTATTTAATGAAGCCCAAATATTAATAAACACTTTCTGTACCGAGGCGGGTGGGCGAGGGAGAGATAGAGATCGCTCGACACGGCTATCCCGAAAGAGCAGCTCTGAGAAGCAACCATCAATAATAATAATAATTAAAAAAATAGAGCCGGCACCGACGCGATGGCAATTCCCATGCTTGGCGGGGGCCCTCGGGGTTTTGTTTGCAGGGCCCCGTGCCCTGGGCCGCCCGGCGCCATACTCCGCGCGCTCGCGGGACGCGGCCCGCTGCGTCTAGGGCTGAGGTCAGGCGCCTTGGTGGCGGCGGCGACGGAGCCACGGTCACCAATACCATCACTAATACCAACCATCACCCGACTCGGCCTCGCTCACGGTTAAACCCGGGCAGTTTTAAGTTGCCCTGTCTGCGTAGTTATGCCTGCGCGGTGCATGTTGTAGAGATATCTGATGTGCGGCGTTTTAAGCTCGGCTTAAGAATGAGGTGTTTAGAAGACGTTACGCTTTGTTTAGGTGGGTTTGGCGGTAACGCACAATAATACATAGGCACGAGTCTTGATTAACGCGGTGGCCTGGCAGCCTGTCAGCCTTAACTACCGACGTTTAACGCAGATTCTAAGCATGTCGAAGCCTGGTTGGTTCACTCGATGTAAGAGGAATTAAGGATACCAGGTGCTGTAGGCGTGGGCTGTGGTGTGGACCTGACACTACAGAAATTGATTATCGATTAGTTTGTACGGATTTGCGATGGACTAGTATCCTATCCTCGGTATAGCCCTGCCTTGCGCTCTGTGTCTGCCGGGATTAGGCTTCTTCTGACCGCAACCCTGTACAGGATTAAGCAGTTTCTGACAATGAATGAATGTCCGGATGTTTTATAACCATACACGCGCGTCTCCTCCAACTTGGCACAAACTCATTCTTGGAAGTTTAGAGACTTACAAATATTAAGAAGATTATTTTAACAAGGTAACTTTTGTGGCCAAATATCTTCACATCTGTTCATTTGCGGTGCATTTCTTAACATGTTTACTTTGTTTTTGTTTTTAAAGTTCACGTGAGCGCCGGGATGGCCATGGAGTATTTTCATTACATACTAACGCGTTGTGTAATTTGATCCATTGATTCAAGTTTCAAAGTGAGAGGCTCATTTAATGGACGGGGATTTCCCAGCTTGTAAAAATGAACGTTGTTGTTGTTTACGAAACGTCTAACATTCTACCTTTAAAATTCTGCGCTGGTTTTTTTTTTAGATCTGTCTCAATGCAAATTACATTTGAAATGTAATTTCTGTAAAGACCGCAGCTTTAATAGTGTCAATACCTCGCCGAGTGACGGTACGGAGACACGTGGCTTGAGAACACGATAGCAACATTAATGCTTCTGGTTGAATATGTGACGGCGAGGACATACAGGAGCCATCACTTTGAGTTCTTGCAACTTTAATTCCTTAAATGTAGCTCAGATGTGTTTGAGCCGCCATCACAACAATTCCATAACCATCTCCTTTATCACTCCAATTCGCCAATCGCAGTTTCAAATAATACCTTGGCTTGCTAGTTGTTTACTTTTTTTAATTTTTGTGAGACACCGCCCCTTCCAGCTAGGGGCTCGCTCTGTAAGAACGGCACGCACTCATGATTTATAAATGTAACATTATTATTATTTGCTTTGTTCTTAACTACACGATGGTGTCTCAGTGAGACAAGCTCTCCCTGTGGAGGGAAGGTGACGTCCCGTAACGATAATGGCGGTGATGACGACCGTCATCACGCTCGCTGCACGTGATGCGTGGTCACGATTCGAGGCCGTACACAACTCGGCTCCCAGATGCTGCTGCCGCTGATGCCGGTGATGACCACGACTGGGGCCGCGTGAATGTTGGGCCGCGGGTTTAGAAGCGCGTCAGCTGCGGCGCCCCGTTTCCTAGATGCAGGCACGCGGGGAATTCAGGTCGGCGCCCGCCACGCGCTCCCGTGCCGAGAGCCGGGCGCGGACACGGGCGGGCGGGAGGGCACCCGCGGCTCCCTCCCCGTCTCCCACCCCCACACACACTGCTCCTCCGTGCGACCCGAACACAGCTCCCCCCCCTCCCAACGCCCCTGCCATCTCTCTACCCCCCTGCGCGGCAACGTCCTGTCGTTCATCTCCTCCCACGTCCCTCCGTCCAGCCACGGTCCACCAGCGTCCCACCCCCTCTCCCACGCGAGACTCGCGAGAGATTGCGTGCGCCTGCGCCTACTGTGTCTATTTTGAATCTGATTCGATTCTTCGAAGTGCGATGGTGATATAACCAGTTTCCCATTGCAACAAGTTCTTCTTTAGTTGCAGACAGCCCTTCGACATTTAGAGATATGATAGTCAGTGCTGGCATTAAAGGCGGCGGGCATCGGCCTCTCTTCTAGCTCCAGACTGAGGGGCTTCTGGCATCTGTTGAGCTTCTGGACATCGTTGTCTTTCGGCTCCTCGGCTTCGAAGTGTTTTAGTAGAATTTGCAGGTAATACCAAGTATTACTTGACAGGGATCGCGACGTGAACGCTTCTACCTTGATCCCCACTGTGTCTATACTGTCTGTAGACTGTAGTGTGACGGTGCGGTTCCTCGTCTCGCACACGTGTAGGGACTGCCACAATTCGCATGTTTGCTGCGTCGCAGGAGTCCCGTAAAGAGCTTGCAAGCTCACTGGGTATTTTTCTTCTGTAATAATAAACATCTAGCCAGAGTTGCGCTGCTTGTGGCCGTGCTGAAGACGTTCCTGACGGCAATAGGCACGTAGACGCTATTTCAACACGCTGTAGGGCCGTTACATAGGGCGCGTCTCCACCGTATGAAACCCTAAATCGTTGCAAGAGACGGTCGAGGCTTTCAGAGAGCAGTTTGTGTTGAGAGTGAATTCGAATATAACGTGGGTGGGACCATTTCTGTCTCGTCGAGCGTGAAATACGATCCCGCGTTTGTCAGTGTATGTGTGGGCAGACGTGAATGCAGATCGTGCAAGGATAGCACACTATTGAAGTGTTGGCGTTATCATAGCCATCGCTACGGTCACTATAATACTGATGTACAGCCTCTATCACTCCTGCTACTCATGGGGATTGTTTGACCATAATTCACCACGTCACTTAGGGCGGGATGGTGAAAGGGGGGGGGGCATATAATGATTTAGATCAGTGGATCTTACCTGGGCTGCGTGCACTGATCTAACAGACGTAGGGTCGTCCATTTATTTAATGTCTACCAACATAATTAGTATTCTGTGTGTTAACCCAGGAAAATCCTCACTAGGTCTCCAGACGCCTTTCCAGGAGGTCCTGCCTAGTATTGGCGGTAGGAAATCATAATCATGATACTTGTATCCATAATGCGCCCTTAATGAGACGTCTCAGAGCGCAGTTTAGTTTCGCCCAGGGGACCCAAAATGGCAGATTGTCCCATCCACCCGTCTACAATACTTTAGTGGCCCATCTCTGTTACCACCGTAACAAATAACAGGATGCAGGTCCATCAGCCGACTGAGCAGGGCTCCGCGCCTCCGAATCAACGGGTGCAACGCGCCCGGAGAAGATGCGCGCGTTACAAAAGTAAATTATTATTATTATGATTAATGTCCCAGGGTTCATCATGGGTCAATGTTTCCGCGGGATTTTGGGTCTCCGCGGCAGCGTGGCTGGCCACAGTTTCTCGGCCAGACGGCGAGCAGAGTTCAAATTCTGCTTGGAGGTTGACTCATTACCCCCTTCTGTGGTCGATACTATGAGTGCCACTTGGTGGGCAAGTCAAAAGCGATTGTTCTATGGATAGACTAATTGCTGTCACGTGAATGTGGAATTTCCAGCAGTGTCTCAGGGCTATACACGACACATGAGCACCGCCTCAAGAAATCACTCTTCGGTTCGGTGACAGAGGGGAGGGAAAAAGGCCGTGCGGGCTGTTCGTCGCAACACAGCGACACTATACAAAACAACCTTTATAAACCCCCATGCACATGCTAAAAGGTAACGGTTCTGGCAGAGGGAGGCTTCACTGCTTTTCAACCGCGGCTCACAGCTGGAAATGTTGCGCTTTTCTATCTCTTCGTCTTTCAAGTCCAGTCAGGCGTTGGGATGGCGATACAAGAGAGCTGCGCGTTCGCAGCCAAGAGGGGAAACCTCGGCGCGAACCCCCGCGTCTGTGAGACGGGGCGGCATCGGGGAATAAAGCCCCTCTCTCCTCGGGTCCAGTCTCTTCCCATCCGCCCGCCCCGCCGGGCGCAGTCATGGAGAGTTATCCCCTTATCTCAGTGGAGGCGCCCCGCGCGCTCTCTCCCCGCGCTCTCCCCGGCAATAACAACAGATAATATACTGTAGCGGCGGCGGAGGGCACAATGTGATATTCAAATGCGCTGGGCCGCAGCAGGGACGCGGCGCGAACTGTGTGCCTGGCTCTGTGTGTTGCCTGCCTGTATGTGTGTGTCTTTGTCTTTGTGCTGGTCACCCACCCCCTCGTGTGCCGTGTCGACCTTCATAGGTGCTCGCTAACGGAACTTGACCCTATAAGCTGTTAAGGCTATACGGGGGATCTTTGTCTTGATCTTTGTTGCCACTTTATGGAAAGAGATAGCTCGGTGGTTAACGCGCTGGGATACAAACCTGGCCGACCTGAGTTCGAATCTCGCTCACGGCTACCAACACCAGTGACGATTTTCTGAACCGGTCCTGGGCCTCCCCTAGGTCGACTCAGCCTCAAATGAATACCTGGTGCGGTGTGTAAACATTGTTACTAGGGAGACAAAGGCGGCTGGGCGTGGTGCTGGTTACCCACCTCCTCGTGTGCCGTGGAGACCTTCATAGATGCTACTCGCTAACGGCACTTGACCCGAAAGTCTGTCAAGGTTATATGGGGAATCGTTGTCTTTGTCCTCGGGGGAGCGTTAGCTCAGTAATTATCGCGCCGGGCTACGAACCCGGCGACTCGAGTTCGATTCCCGCTTACGGTCAACACCAGTGACAATTTTTTGAACCGGTCCCGAACCTCCCCCAGGTCGACTCGGCCTCAAAATGAGTACCTAGTGCGGTGTGTAAACACTGCCACTATTGAGGCGTGCTGCTGGGTCACCCACCCCGTCGTGTGCCCGCTAACAGCACGTGCCTCTCGGTCGATACGTTTACATCAACTCGACTCGAATTGTAAGTGAGACGTTTGCACGTTCCAGAAGTGTGCATCAACACACCAAAGACAAAGATCCCCCGTATAGCCTTAACAGACTGTTAGGGCAAGTGCCGTTAGCGAGCACCTATGAAGGTCGACACGGCACACGAGGGGGTGGGTGACCAGCACCACGCCCGGCCGCCACCACCATCAGCATCACCAGCACCGCCATCACCACCACACGTGCCCTGCCTGGCCGCAAACGGCTCGCGTTGCCAAATGAATATTCCCAGAGGTAGCGCAGGTGAAAGGTCGACATCTGACGCGGCATCGAACAAAACGCGAGCCTGTTCGGAGCATCTGATGTGGAGGACTGCGAGAGCGATTTAACCCCAACCCGAGAGAAGGGAGGCGTCCTGCCTGCGTGTGTGAGTGTGTATGTGAGTGAGAGTGCGTGTGTCTGCGTGTGGCGAGACTGAGTTCGATTCCCGCTCACGGCCAACACCAGGGGGTACATAGTGCGCTGTGTAAGCATTGCCAATTAGGGAGACAAAAGCGGCCAGGTATGGTGCTGGCCACTCGCCCCTTCGTGTGCTGTGCTGGACTTTTTCGATGCTACTCGCTAACAGCACTTGACCCTGCAGTCTGTTAAGGCTATACGGGGGATACTTATCTTTGTATGTGTGGGAGTGGGCAGCGGGGTAGGGGAGCGGTGGCCTAGTGGTTAACGTGACGCGCTACGAACCCCGTGGGTTAGATTACCGCACACGGTTAACATCGGTTTTGAGTGATATCGCAACCGGCCCTGGGACTCCCCCAGATCGACTTAGCCTTTACTCTGTACGGTATCTAAACGACAGCACTGGGGATACAAAGGTGACCGGGCGGGGCAGAGACCACGACGCTGTCTCACGCGCTATTCCCACCACAGTCTGGTCGCACCGGTTGTGATTGCGACCCGGGATGTTCGTCTGTCCAGTGGTATTTCATCACAATTGAGTCATTTGCAGTGTAATTTTGAATTTGGCAACAATTGGAACCTGACGCCAGCACGCACAATGTGTTTGTTGCTCAGGGTATCTTTAACAATGTTTTGCTCGGGGCATCTTTAACACAGACGGGCGCGCGGTGGTAATATTGTTACCGTTTTTAATACACCCATCCATCCATCTATTTTATAAACCGCTTGTCCTAGCGAGGGTCTGAATCCGGGCGGCCGCACGATTCGAACTGTGAACTTCCGCAGCGAACGTGGAACTCGCTTGGGATAGCTATGGCGAGCGTTTCTCCTTCGCGACGTTTCACCTCCCACGTTGGAGGCATCTTCAGGCTCGGAGTACGTTTAGTTGAAAAGTGTTGCGTTATATCTGTGGTGCACGTGTTTTACGTGCAGTTCACGTGTTTTAGAAATGTCACACATTGTGCTTCGTCCAAACTTCCAAAGTCGTAGCCTTGGTT
>JAZEWU010000002.1:6215916-6227555 GCA_036362915.1 Geotria australis
ATAAACTGAGAGTCAAGCAAATGTCGCCTTTGGTTGTTACCGCTGCATCGTGAAGTTGACAATGAACGTCCTAATCGATTCTTCCAGCCGATGCCACAACCCTTACCAGGACAAGCGGTTTAGAAAAATGGATGGATGGATGGATATTCCAGCCGATCACGTTGTGCGCGCGGCTTGTGCGGGTTCTCGTGTCGGCTCGTTTCCCACTCGTGCGCAATCCACGCGGTCCCCGGCCCCGTGGGAGACGCCAGGCGGCCGGTAGCTCCCGACTGGGTGGCGAGTGAGGCCCTCCTTACATTGGACGAGTCGAGAGCCCCGGCACTTTGGCCACACGGCCGGAGACGCCGGCTGGTGACGATTTCCGAAATTGGTTGCAGTTTTTTGGACGCTCACGATTTGCAGCGCGTGGGACGGTATTTTTGAAGATTCGGCGAAGGCGCCACTCGTGAAACGCGCCCAGGCTGGCCGGGGTCCTGCTGAGCTTGACTGGTGAGCTCCAGGACTTCGCGTGGAGGGAGCGCGTGGTGCCTCTACCAGTCTCTCTACGGTGCCAGTGTAGAATTGTTATTGTGGGTCGAGAATTGGTTCGGGTTGGTTGTGCCCCGGTCTCTGTAAAGCTAAAAGTGTGGTATTATGAAGGGCCATTACCCGACACGTCATCTGTTATATACATGTTTGAGTTTTAAGACAAGTTGTGCAGTGCTTTGTGACCCTCGGGTGAAAGGCGCTATATAAAACGCTATTATTATTATTATTTTCGAGTTTGTTTTATTAAAATGTTAGATGCCCCCAACTCGATCATTAAAATAAAGAGTTCCCTCTAACATTTCATATTTGTACACCGAAACGAATTGTTTAACGAACCAAAGCGGAATTTGTGAAATTATCCACAGAATGCAAATCAGGGCCCTCCTGAGACAGTCGAGATACTCGGCGAGGTGCTCCAGGTTAAACAGCGTGCGTTTCTCCTGTAACTGCAGACGACTGTCATAGGAGCCTGCACACCCTAGTGGTTCTGACCGTGGGGGGTAACCCAGGCAATTGCAGCCCCCCCTCCTTTTCCGATGGGGAGCCCGGATGGCCGGCCGCTTGGCTGAGTGACCGTCGGCATACAGACAATTGTATAATATTTTCACAATTTATTAGTCGTGTATACAGGAATGTTTGTTTGCTGCTCAGAACTCTGTTCAATTTGAGCGATTAAATCTAACATTCATTGGGAAGATTTAGTACTTTTTAATCCGTGTCTGGGGGGATGCAACATTGATTTTTGCCTGGGTCCCCAGAGTCGCCCCTGCTTGCAAATAAACACTGTAACCGAGAGGGATAAACTTCACCGGCGCCAACTTTTTGAAGTGACCAATGTATTTAAATGTACGTGACCACGTTCCCAACCGTGATCACTCAAATATTAGCACTGGCCATATCCGAACCGCGACTCTGTGCCACCTCGGGTGGCAAACACCAGCCAATGGTCCGCTGTGTGACCCGCAGCGCATGATGCCCTGGTCGTGCTTCAGTCTGAAGGGATAGGTGCAGGTAGAGCAGCAAGTTGGGTTGCTGGCGTTAATCACTACAGGAGTTTGGAAGTTGTCTCAACGTGTGCACCAGTTTGACGCGAACACTCCTACTTCCTCCCAAATGGTAAACACGCTGGTTTATGGATTTGTTTTACGTTTAAGGAATTGATCTCAAATGTGTACATCTGTGAGAGTTTAGGTTCGACAAGCGTCTCCCGTGAGCTCTCGTTTCGGCACAATCCTGTCACAAATACAGAGAAGCTCACAGTAGCTCTGCGGGCCGCGTGTGGTGGGGTAAAGTATGGGTACTCCCACCTCTTCCAAGCCGCCGGGCAGGCGCGTGGCCTCTCAAAAACACTCTCCAGCCGAGGACCCTTCCACCTAGCAGTGGGGGCGAGCAAGGAATTGCAGGGCTGCCCCTTTGCATAGACACCTGCGGCCTCTCCCCGGAGTGTGAGCGGGACACGGAGCGAGACGCGTGGCTTGTGCGCTCCACTGTCCCCGTTCTCTGCCCGTGATTCACAATGTGTGGAAACGGCGACACGTGGAGGAAACGTGACCCGCGGGCGGCGTGCGCTCCGCCCGTTCCGCATCTTTGATGTTTTGTTTGCGGGCGGCCGGGAAGGCTCCTAATTGAGTGATTGGGATGGAGCCCCGGGCGCTGTGTGGGTGGTGTGTGTGGGTGGGTGTGTGGGTGGTATATACGAGCGCGCGTGTCATCTCTGTGCGTGAGTAGCCTAGGTGTGCGAGTGCGTGTGTCGTGCGTGGTAATGGGAGCAGTGCCGTAATGCGTCATGTACTTTGCTTTGAGCAGGTGACCCGAGTTTGATTTCTTAGTGAGAGTGTCTGATCCTCTGCTGGGCTAGGTGTATGAGAATTGCTCTCAAAGCTGTTTTTTTCGGGATAGCCGTGTCGCTGGTTTCGTCTCGCTCCTTATGGGAGTCACTACCGTGGCTCGAAACACCCCCGGTGGGTTAGTCGCTTTAAAGTGGTTTTTTTCTGTACAAATGGTTCATATAGATTAAGAAAAAAATACTTTCCTTATGATGTGGTTAGCACCACGTCTCCCCAGTGGCGATGCTTACACACCGCACTATGTACTGTATTCAGTTGTGGCCGAATCGACCTCGGGGGGGGGGGGTCCGGGACGGGTTCAAAGAGTCGCTTCTGGTATTCGTCGGGAGCTGAAATGGAACTCAGGTCGCCAGGTTTGTATGGCTACTATACAAAGACAAAGACCCCCCGTATAGCCTTAACGAACTGTAGGGTCAAGTGCCGTTAGCGAGTAGCACCTATAAAGGAAAGCACGGCACATGACGGGGTGGGTGGCCAACACCACGCCCGACCGCCTTTGTCTCCCTAGTGACAATGCACCAGTTACTCATTTTAGGCCGAGTCGACCTAGGGGAGGCCCAGGAGCGGTTGAGAAAAACGGCTCAGTGGTTAGCGCGCCCAGCGCGCTAACCACTGAGCTACCGTTCTCACGTTGGCACACAGAGCCCCCCCGTATAGCCTTAACAGGCTGTAGGGTCAAGTGCTGCTAGCGAATAGCACATAGATCGATAGATGTTTATTATTACAGCTGAAAAAAATACCCAGTGAGCTTGCAATCTCTTAACAGGATTCCTGCGACACAACAAACACGCGAGTGAAGGCCAGCACGACACAAGAGGGGATGGGTGGCCAGCACACACACACGGCTGGCTAGCCGCGCAGCCCTGCTGCGCGCCCGGGTTAATAACGCCGCCACCCGTAAAGAGCTTGCAAGCTCACTGGGTATTTGTTTCTGCCGTAATAATAAACATCTATCTATATCTTTCTAGCTCGTGGCCGCGACTCGCCGCATTATCAGGTGGCGACCCCGCAAAGGGTTAATACGGGAGGCGCGCGGGGAGTGAGCGAGCGGCGGGGCTGGGGAGCGAGCGCGCCTCGCTCGCAGAACCCGATACAGAAGCCCGGCCTCATTATGCGCGCTCCTCCAGCCGCCTTTGTCCACCGCGACCTGTGTCTCGCTCCGAGTCTCATCCTCTCCTCCGTGTCTCCCCCCCCCACCCGCACCGTCCCGTCTATTGCTTTGTCTCTGTGCTGTAGGCTGTAGACGTGCGGCCCGCACGCCGTGCCCGCTCGGCGTAGCGACAGACGAAACGCGGGCAGCCAAGGTTTAGCTTTTCTTAAACGCGTCCCGGGTCTCCCACGACAAACACCCAGTTTGAAAACATCATTTAATGAGACAACGGCTGTTAAATCGTCAGTGTGATTACTACCGCTCGCGGCCAACGCCAGCGACGGTTTTCTGAACAGTTGGTGGGCCTCTCTTAGGTCAACCTACCCGTCAAATGAGTACCTTGTGCTGTGTGTAAACTTCTCCGCTGCAGAGACAAAGGCGGCCGGGCGTGGTGCCGGCCACCCACCCCGTCGTGTGCCGTGCCAGCTTTCATAAGTGCTGCTCGCTAACGGCACTTGACCCTAGCGTCTGTTAAGCTATACGGGGATCTTTGTCTTTGTCGCGGCGACCCGGAGCATCTCGGGGGACTTGCTCATCACACTCGCGTTACGCTCTTTGTGGGATTCATTCAGGTCTCACCACGAGGACTCTCTGGCAGGCGGCTCAATTACCCGTGTTATCCTTGATGGAATATCTTGCCGTTTGCTCTAAGACACGTGTTACCGAGCCACGTACGACATCAAACTGTGGATGTCTCTAAGCGTCATTGTTTTTGGCCGCAGTAGACTGGTAATGCCTCCTGGGGTGAGGTTTTAAACAAAGATAGATAAAGACCCCCCTCCCCCCGCTATAGCCTTAACAGACTGTAGGGTCAAGTGCTGTTAGCGAGCACCTATAAAGGCCGGCACGGCACACGAAGGGGTGGGTGGCCAGCACCACGCCCGGCCGCCTTTGTCTCCCTAGAGGCAATGTTTATGCACCGCGCTAGGTACTCATTTTTGAGGCTGAGTCGAACTAGGGGAGAACCATGATCGGTTCAGAAAATCGTCACTGGTGTTTACCGTGAGCGGGATTCGAACTCGGGTCGCCCGGTTTGTAAGCCCAGCGCGCTAACCAGTGAGCTACCGCATTGCGACACGTGCTATGAATAAGGACACCGTCTGAAACGTCGCTCATTCTATGTTAATCCTCTAAAGGTAGTATTTTGATGAATGTGAGTGGTTCGATGTTGGTCCTTGTGCACCGCTGCTACCGCACCCGGGAGTTAAACCGTGACGGGCTGGCGTCCCATCGTGGCTATAGTTCCTGCCTTGTGCCCTGCGTCTGCCGGGATAGGATCCGGCTCACCGCGACCCTGTACAGGTATTAAGCGGTTTCTGATAATGAGATTGGTTAGAGCGGTGCTGGACACGTGCCCCATCACCCTCTAAATTAATGGTTTTGAACTGTTACTGTAGCCTGCACCCCTTTGGTTCTCAAAAATTGTTCTCGCACGCCTTATTTATAAATACATATATAATACAGTGCATATATAATACAATACATATCCGGATGTGATTCGGGGCAATCCGGAAGTCTTCTCCAGAATATTTGTTCTAGATAGCTGGTAAAGCTGATTGCTACTATCAGCAAAACGTCGTATTTCATTGTAAATATTGAGTTTGCTCTCCAACATACCGGTGTGCTGAAGTAGTAAAGAATTGGCACGTTTTGTTTACGTTACAAAACGGTACTAATTGGCTGTGTCGGGTGGAAGCGGGTTTACGAGCGAGACTATCCATTTGTCAACCCACAAAGTGGTACCAATTTATCTGCCCTGCAGTCAGAGGGGTAATGGGCAGAGTCGATTCCCTAACCAAGCTTGGAAGTCGCATCCTTGTGCCCTCCCGCGGTGCAGTTGAGGGCAGTAAACGGCGGGGAGGGTTCAGACAGGATTGCCAGCACAGTTCAGACAAGACCCTCCCAGGCCGCATCATCCCGCGTCTCTCGGCCCGCACTCAGTGCCGGATTAAGGCATGGGCTTCAGGGGCCGCAGCCCAGGGGCCTCCGCCAGCTGGAGGGCCCCTCCAGAGATTAAGTGAAAAATTATTTCATTTCTGAATGCTCAATCAAAGTATAAGTACTCTCAATGATCTAATTTGTATTATGATTCAATTAATATACTGTATATGTGTGTTTGAATGTTAATTGTTGTTCGCCTTGTAAAAATAAATTTAAATTTTCTTTAACTTTTTATCCTTTTGAAAATATTCCTGGGAGGGGGGCCTCACGCTACCCGTAGCCCAGGGGCCTACAAAATCTTAATGCGTCTCTGGCCCCGCACTCCGCCGCTTCTCTCGGCCCGAAGTCAACGCGTCTCGCGCCGGCTCGGGTTTCTCGCCGCTGCCGCCTCCGTGTTTGAAGTGCGGGAGCCGTGGGTCCCGTCGCGTTTATGAGGCCCTCACTCAGATTCATCCGCGCGCCCTCCGCGTGTATCTGGCGCCCGCGGCGCTCTCCCGCTGTCGGTAGTATATCGTGTGTGTAGATGTGTGTGTGTGTGGCCTCACGTGGCATCAAGGTGCATATGGCCTGGCACAGGCGCCGTGGTGACGTCACCGCTACTTAGTGGCGAATGGCGGTTGTTGTGTGTGTGTGTGTGTTTGGGAGGAGCGGCGGTGAAGCGGTCGGCGCGCTGCGCTACGAACCCGGCGACCCGAGTTCGATTCCCACTCACGGCCAACAACACTGACGATGTTGTTGGCCGTGAGAGGGTGCGGTGTACGAACATAGGGAGACAAAGGCGGCCCGGCGTGGTGCTGGCCACCCGTCCCTTCGTGTGCCATATCGGCCTTTATAGGTGCTCGCTAAAAGCACTTGACCCTACAGACTGTTTAGGCTATACGCATATCTACGTATACGTACATATACATACAGTACGTATGTGCGTAACGTATACATGTATACGTGTAGATATATAAGTACGCATAATGCCCGTCTTAGTACTGGATATATGTATTCCGTGTGTTTGTAGATGCGTCTCTTTGTAATGTATGTATGTGCAGACATCTATGTTGCATGTAGAAATGATATGCATGCATGTTGTGTATGTAGTATCTGTGCTTTGTGTTGTGATGTACTGTGTATAATGTAATGAAACACTCGTGTGTACGTAGCTATGTTAGCGTTTGTATGTGATGTATGTACGCATTCCATGTGTGCGCACTGTGTGAACATGTATATTTCTGTGTAGTGTGTATAGTGTGTGTGTAGAGTAGCTATATTGCACTTATAGGCGCGTGTGCACACAATGATTGTCTTTTTTTTTGTACGCGCTGTGTATTGTGTGTGGGGAGCGGTGGCGTAGTGCTGAGCGCGCCGTGCTACGATCCCAGCGACACTAGCTCGACACTAGCTCGATTCTCGCTCAAGGCCACCAGGGACGATTTTCAAACGAGTACCTGGTGCGCTGTGTAAACATTGCTCTTAGTGAGACAAAGGCGGACGGGCATGGTGCTGGCTACCCACCCCCTTCGTGCCGTGCTGACCTTTAGAAGTGCTCGCTAACAGCACTTGACCCTAGAGTCTGTTAGGTCTATCGGGGTATCTCTGTATTTTGTGTGTGTGTCTATATAGGTAGATATGTACTTTGTGTAGAATGCAGAGGTACACGCAGTGAATGTTATGCGCTGTGTGGCTGATTGTGCAACTATGTGCATGTATTTTAAGTGCTTAATGTACACCGCTACAGTGACCCTGACCATAGGCTGCAGGCCTATATCGTAGCTATACTCACGCTGTAAATATACTCATGCTTTTTATGCACGCTCACTGCGCATCTAACTGCCTGTGACACCCATTATTAATTAAGATTTACAACGCGTGGCACCGTATGAATTCGATGTCGAATATATTCGTTTGAAGAGAGAATGACTCGGAGGAGCGAGGAAACCGCAGAGAGGCGGTGGAGGGAGGGGGAATGCAGCGATGCGGGTAGCCGGTGCCAACATTTTCCAGATGCTGCATCCTATATATCATGACGTTATCGGCTAATTAATAAGTGCGTTTTTAGTTATGGCAGGAAACCAGAGAACTCGGATAACACATGCAGCACAGGGGGAGAGAACACACAAACTCTACACGGAAAAGTTACCGAGGCGTGAATCGGACCGCCTCGGGCAGGACCTTCTTTCCGTGAGGCGCAGTGATAACATCAGCCCATTTGGTATATTGCGACATCTACCCTGACGCCCATTGATACGTTGTATTGAACATTTCAGCCGTCATCCCACATTCGTAGTGTTAGTGACGGATCACGGGCCCGGCGACTCCTCGCTCTGGCCGGAGAGCGCCGCGCACACAGACAATCCGAGTGGGAATCACGCTGAGCCTGGGAGAACAGGAGACGATATGGCACTTGCTCATCGAGCAAAAGATCAACGCGCGTTGTGGCATCATAGTACCACGCCGGGATGGGGTGTTGGTCTTCATCCAACAGTGAATTGAGCACGGATGATGGTGATACAATTCTAACGTGTCGGTGGAGAGAGCGGAGCCCCGGGTCTGCGCGGGTCTCCCCGCGGCTGCCTCGTCCCTTGCGCCGTGTAACCGTGACCCCTCCACACAGGCGACACGCGGCACGAGCCGATAATCCAGCCCAAGACGAATTCCCATCGGTAACTCTAGCGTCCTCCCCCCCAATGCTCGGCAATAGTTGGGTCCTCCGTCGTAGTTTACCGTGAAGCTCGGCCTAAACCAACGCGCGTCGAGGGGCGCTGTGAAGTGTCCATTTGAGGCGGCAGATCAAACGCGATACCAGCTCCCATTCGCGGCCACAATGCGCCCCGCGTTTTGTTAAAGTTTTGAAAGAGTTGTTTTAAACAGGGCCCATTGAGCGCCCAGGTGAATTGGAATCGGAGCTTCGCCGAGCCGCACAAAAAGATGGGGGGTCGCGCGGTAGTCACATTATAGCCCCGGCTTCACCCGCAGCCAGCCACACAGCCACCGGCACACCGAGCCTCCCAGAAACTACAGGCACAACTAGCCGGCCACTCCAGTCTCAGCCATGCGTGATACAAGCCACCCCAGCCACTTAGTAATCCATCCACCGCAGCCGCTCACCGCCCCAGCCAGTCATCCATCCAGTCTCCCCCCCATCCACCCAACCGCTCACCATCCATCCCCCTGGCCGCTCACCACCCAGGCAGTCAGTCACCCATGCAGCCACCCACCACACTCCCCAACGCTGGCAGCGCCACGCCACACGCGCGCTCACAATAAAGCGCTCAGTGTTCGGCCCCGTCAGTGCGGATCTCCACTCGGTAACTCTCCGGGCGTGCCCAATTAATTCAGTGTCCACTGACTCGGCTCTGGCCGCCTATTGGGTTTCGATTAGGGGGTCTCCGTATGACAGCCTAATGATGGGTTCCAGTACTTGGACTAAATGGCGCGTGCGCGCACGCGTGTGTGCAAGAATTGCGTGCAATCTCGTCGCATGTGCCCGTGTGGTTATAAATAATACGGCACAGCTAGCTCCCGTAGTCGATCCACTGCTGGATGAAGGGCCTCCCCCCACACAGTGTCGGTCACGGGAGGTTATTGGCCATGCTTCACCACGCTGGTCCGTGCAGGTGGTGTGTGTGGTGTGTGGTGTGTGTGTGTGTGCGATGCAGGAGTGGTTCAGGTATCACTCGCCACTGACGATATCCATTGCCAGGAATCGAACTCGGTTGACCGGTTGCGGTGCACGCGTTACAGAAAGCCCTGTCCATTCTCTCAACCACGCCATATATATATATACAACGAGCATTAATTCCAAAACATTTTTATTTTTGTTCATTTAAAAACAAATTGTGTTTTTTTTTGTAAAAAGAAATAAGTTATAAATTACAAACAATTGCGTAAAAACATTCGAGAAACTTGTTCGTCATTCTTGTCCGACACAGCGACTCGCGAGCGCGGGCCACGCGGGCGGCACGTGCGCTGCCACCTCACCGGTCGAGTACCTCCAACCTGGTCCCACAACGCATCCATGTACACGCACACTGTGTACACTGTGCGGTGGGTACACGCACAGTGTACACACACCGAGTACACGCGCGCTGTGTGCTCAGTGTATAGGCACACGAAGCACCGTCTGGCAATATCAGCGATGCTCTATTGTGTTTTCAGTTGTTTAACTCTAGTTAATGTCCACTAATTGTATTTGTGTATATTTCTCTCGTGATAAAAAGTGCATTCTTTATTTTGATACGTGCTTTACTGTACTCGCACCGCACCGCTTCGTATACTTAACGAGCGGAGCGCATTAACGAGGCGTCTCGTTCATGGAGAGAAGAGGGCACACCCGCGGCGGCTATCGCGAAAGAGCAGCTCTTAAAATCTATTCTCACTCATCGCACTATTTAAATTACAGCAGTCTGGCAAACGGTCTCCCTGTCTACTGACGTGCCTTCTCTGCACACGTGGCTAGCACAGACGCGGCGTTCAGCTGTGTTAACTTTGCGAGTCGTTTTGTTCAGAGACGATTGGCTTGACTTGTGACATCGGTCACGTTAGCGGCGACTAACGCTAACCAACACTAACAAGCAGAGTGAATGTGTGTAAGAATATGGTAACAAAACCCTCCTATCCCTAACACACTCCACCACCGCATCTTTGTTTAAAAAAACCCCATAACTAGCACAGTGGCACGGTCAACGTTGGTGAATTCATACTATGTAATAGACTCCGAAAATATATTTGACTAAAAGTCAGGCTGGAAGCGCTTGTATTGTGCGTAAGGCACGTGGCTCAAGTCACGAGTCTTAAGATTCGCAGCTCACAATTCCCACGCTTTTCACGATTGCCGTGTGGAGGCGCGTGAGACCACGCGGACTGTGAGCGATACCATCACACGCTCCGCACAGAACGCGGTCGCTTCTCAAGCAAGGCTTCTATGGCATCTTGTCTCTTCCCGTCACACGTACAACCCTTGCCTGCCGGCGCCTCTGCGCGTCGAAATGTCAATATTCTGGATGTGTTTGGGCGATTTTTTTTAAGGCGCATGTTTTTTTTGTAATAAGAACATTCGATTGGCTTTTTCGTACCTCGGCGAGATAAAGCGCGCCTGTTTTTTCATTAAGTGATACAACTGTTAAGACTCCTCTATGGGGCTTGTTAATAGCAATCGTTAATAGCAAGACACGTTCTACTGGCATTACTGTCACGGCACCAATCTGCGCGCAAAATGCACCGTTACGAATCCGACGCGCGCATCCTACACCGCGCCGGGCGCCAGTTGCGCCCCGTCGGCGGCCGTCTTTGATTCACTCTCGATCTTTGATTCACTGTCGATCGCAGGCAACGGGCGACTGCGTCGTGACCCGCAGACTGCACGCTCGCACTCGCTCGCATTCTCGCTGAACCCAGCCGGCTCGTGTTTACAATCAACACACACGCAGGAGACACGGACACACACACACACAGGGACCAATTCACGTGTGCTTGGCGGTTGTCGCTTTTCGTCCGAGTTTTGGCGAAAATGCGCCGACGTCTCCGTCAGCGGATAACGAGGAGACGGGATCGCGGCTGCGGTCGCCGGTAGCGCCCGCGCGTCAAACAGCACACTACCTCCGGCAGCAACGGCTGCGCGCGAAGTCCTTGTAAAAATGATCGCGCAGAGAGCCGCGCGTTACTCGCGCGCGTCTGCGGCTTCTCGACGCTTCCCCTGCCCTGCCTCCCCTGCCCCGTCTCCCCGGCGACCTCTTCACGCCTCGGCCTGCCGCGAGAGACACGGCTCGACCTTGATGTGCTCGCTGCCGCCGTCGCCCTGCGCTTTCCCGGCGCCGGCCCCCATCCCGTCGGTGTCGGCCGTCGCGGCCGCGGCCTCCCCCTTGAGGAGCTCGGCCAGGGCGCCGATGTAGATCTGCGCCATCTGCAGCGTCTCGTACTTGGAGAGCTTCTTGTCGCCCGCGAACGACGGGATGACGTTCCGCAGGCGGTCGAACGCGTGGTTGAGTCCGTGCATGCGGCGCCGCTCGCGCGCGTTGGCCGCGAGGCGCCGCTGCTTCTGTACGACCACGGGCGCGCCGGCCGCGGTGCCCCCCCGCAGCTCGGGCCGCGAGGCGAGGCCCTGCAGGGGTCGCTCCTCGGGGCTCGGCGTCGGAGAGCCGTCACCGAGAGCTGCGGAGAGAAGGGAGAGAACGGGGGGGGGGGGG
>JAZEWU010000002.1:6230233-6245085 GCA_036362915.1 Geotria australis
GGAGGGTGGGGGGGATGAAGGTGGATGCTGTGGGTCGAGAGGGGCGGAGGAGGGTTACTTCTTGCGATGAGAGGCACAGCCACACGCCGAGTCGAGGGGCTTGTGTTGTTTTCGAGAGTTATCGGACAAAGGCGCTTCTCTACGTTTTAACGTCTCGAGAGACTGAAAACGTTTCCCTCTCCTGCACGTGTAATATGCGCGTGTTGTATAATACACCAACGGGATATTGCGACCGGTATATTTGATCACTTTCGTAATGACCACGTCTCCATTTATTTTGAACTTAACAAAGTGTCATGAATTTACTGGGGTTTTTTGTTGTTGCTTTTAATAACCACGTAGAAAGCAACTAATATTTAAAGTTCCATAACAACGTTTTCATGTTTACGTGCAACGAAAACACTTCGATACGGCCACGTGTCTGTCATGGTGGAGCACCCACGAGGCATTGTCCACGTATAATTAGTGTACGGGCCCCACTTTTACCCGTATAGAGATTCACATACTTATTAAAACATAGAGTAAACTATACTTATTACAATATAGTCGTGATCCTATATGTACGGTGTGAGAAACAATATGTATACTGTATATACTATTCCGTGTGTTCATAGCATATGCGTGCATCTGTCCGTGTATATACGGGTATTATTATTATTATATGTTCATGTACAGGCGTGGTGTCATGAGGCACACTCGTGTGAGCAGCACCTGCTCCGTAAGTCTTGAGTGCGAGTTCGATTATCCGACACGGATAAAATAAGGGGCAAACCGTCGTGGAAAACGTAGGTCGACTCAGTCTTAAATGAGCTGTTGTTGTGTATGAACAAAGACAAGAAGAGACTAAGGCGTCTTGTGTGTGGTGCTCATGACCATACCACCACCTTGTGAACCAACCCGACCTTAATAGGTGCTCGCTAACGGCACTTGACCCCGCAGCTATATTGGGCATGTTTGCGTGCGTTCGCGACTGACATGACCCAACGTCCCCGAGCAGTGGCGGGCTGAGTCATGGGCCCCGTGGCTTCGTCGATATCAACCCACAATACTGCATCGTGCGCTCTGTGCCCGTGAGTCACCGCGCAATGCAGACACCAGGTTATAATACCTTGCACTTTTTTATTTCTCGTGCTGACGTGGGTTTGTCACGGCTCGATGTATGTGAATTGCTTTCCAAAAAGCTGTTCTTTAGAGATAGCCAGTGTCGAGTGTTCCTCGTCTCTCCTTCGAAGGAGACAGGCGAATTTTCGGTTTTCTTTATTCACGTTTCGGACACGTGCCCTCGCTGCTGTCGGAGTTTGTCGCTGGGAACCTACAGGCTTGCTTTGGGTTTTCTTAACATTTTGAATGTGGGGAAGGGGTGGGTAGCGGTGGGTGACGGGTGGTTACGTGAAACAATGGTTAGCTGCCTGTGTTAGCCGGCCGATGGGTTTCAACGTGCGGGTTTTTTAAAAATCAAAACGTTGAATGCAGCAACTAACTTCATGCTGCTTTACATACTTGTTCCGACTTTCCCCCACCACAGTAACGTGGAATTGTCTCCACTGCTCGGGCGCTGTTAACGGGATCTGAGCGCCGCCTGAATGCTCTCTTGAGCGGGGAATCAAGTAGCCACGCCGCGATCCCGAGCCAGTGTTCGCTGGCCCCGATCCCCTGGTGAGTGCGGCGAGTTCCCCGATGCAATGATGCACCTCGCGGTGGATAATAATAATAATATTTTTTTGTAACACGCGCATATTCTCCGGGCGCGTTGCACCCGTTGATTCGGAGGTGCGGAGCCTGGCTCAGTCGGTTTGTCGTGAGTCGGTAAAGAGGTGACTTTAAAAAAAAAAAATGAAGGTTGTGGGGGAATGTGTTAGGCGTAATAGATGTGGCAGGCTGGTACAGGTTATTTGGTGCCGCGACCGAGAATCGGCGTTGTGCGACGTTTGTGCGTGAGTGCGGTGTATCATCCCGTAAGCGAGAGGCTGGATCACGGGCTGGCCGGGGCGGGCTGGGGCTGGTCGGGAGGGGGGTGCGGGGATGTGTGGCGAGCAGCGCGTGTAATGCACATAACGGGATTAGTGGCGCCGCCCCGTGCCGCGCGTGGATGTGATCGGCGTGTGGGAGGGTCGCCGGAGCGGCACGCAATGCCCGCTCAGCGGTGCCCACTCCGTAATGCCCAGTCCGCGATGCCACCGTGCGGCCTTCCCTCTGTTCCATCGCGGCCGTTACTCACAAACACGCGCGTGGGGCTCGGTGATAATCACAGGGAGAGCGGTGGTGCTGCGGTGAGCGCACTGCGCCGTGCCCCGGTCGCGTTCACGGCACTGGGGGGGCGGTGGTCGCGGCGTGATGCGGGGTGGTACGGGGAGGGCCGCCTCGTCTCACGCCGGTGTTTGCACATCGCCTGTGGAGGTGATGAAAGGGATTAGCAGAGTACCCGCCCTTGTTCGCGGCGTGTAACACGTTCTCTTGCCATCTCCTGTTGATGGCGTGTTCTGCTGACACGTCCGCTTAGACCTGGATGTCTTCATTTTTTATAATATTGCTGCCGGCTCTTCTGAAGTTTCACAAGAGCTGCCGATAAGTGGGGAAATAAAGCGGGAAACAGTCTCGGTGCTGTACAGATACGATTAGCGCTAATGGAGGATTCGAACGCGGTACCCTCGGTGCGGACATACCCAGGCTTGCTATTCGAAGCGCGACACTCGGAGCGAGACGGAATCCCCATCACCACTCCGTGCGGGGGATTCTTATCGCGTGACTTTCTGAAGCCGCGTGTCACTTGCTCCGTTTCTCACTTGACGGTTTCCCGTTCCTAACAGCGCGACGTTTCGCCTCCCACGTTGGAAGCATCATCATCATTCCAACGTGATGTGAAAGCCCCAACTTAAGTTTGGCGCCGGCAAACCGCCAGGCTGCCTCCTCTGCCTCTCTGCGCTTTCCTTGCGCCTCCGAGTCGTTCTCTCGTCGAATGAATAGCTTCGACATTGAATGAATATGCTCGCGTTATAAATGGAAAATTATGATTAGTTAAACATCAGTCGGTAACCACTTAGACATCATCCAGGCCATGGATGTCGGGACGAGGCGACTTTCACTTCGACCGCTGTGAGTCGCAGCTCGATAACCACCCCCCCGCCCCCCTTGACGGGGTCTTGATCAAAGATCAATGTTTTGTGCTATGACGCGGAGGTGTTGTTTTTTTAATTCTGAAATCTTTGGAGGGGGGAGATCCCAGTAGAGGGAAAATCCATAAGACGCCGCGAACTGTGTTGGAGGCGAGTCACGGAGCGGCAAAGGTCCCGCGGGGACGCATCGATCCGCCCAGAGGAAGCGGCAGCGGCGCCTTTGATTTACCAGCCACGAGCCCCGGTGGAGCGGGGAGCGCCGGTGGAGTAGAGTTGGAAGCTCCGGTGGAGTGGAGGAGAGTGGAGCGGGGAGTGGGGAACCACGGAGCGGGGAGGCTCCCCCGGCGAGCGTCTCCTGGGCCGATGATGGCTGCTGAGTGACGGGTGTCCACATCTCGCGGTTTTCTAGGAAGATCCCGGAGATGACCTGGGAGACGACATTAGTTGGTACAGTCGGCTCACCTCTAGAAACGTATCACCGCGATTGCAATACGCGTCGGGCAGGGCTCACCTAACGTGCTACGATGCTGTGCGTCTCGTGCTAAACGTTTAAACGTTGACCATCATCGTTATCATGAAATCGGTGAACCAAGTAACTCGCTTCTCGTGTCCGCGACACTAACGCCGGCACAGAGCAACGTGGCCTGCCCAGCGCGATGCCTCATGATTGTTTCACGGGAATCCCGCTTCCAGAGCTTGCAAGCTCACGGGGTATTTTCTGCTGTAATAATAGACATCTGTCTGTGATTGGTCGTGATGTGCGATTCGGTGTGTGTAGACCACGTGTTTGTGCACCTTGGCAGACGAGCAGAACTCAGGTGCAGCCCGTGAGTCGAGGGCACGGAGGCGATGGCTGGAGGGACGTGAGTGGCGAACGCGGCAGCAGAACATTCACATCTCGGGGAATTATTCCAGGGTGGTCAAGACTAACATTCATGCATCATTGTAAGAAACCGCTTAATCCTGGACAGGGTTGCGGTGGGGCGGAGCCTATCCTGGCAGATACAGGGCACAAGGCAGGGCTATTCCTAGGATAGGATACCAGTCCATCACAGGGCACCGGGGGCAATTTAGTCAGCTGGCCAATTAACCTATGCAGCAGCATGTATTTGGACTGTGGGAGGAAACCGGAGTGCCCGGCGAAAACCCACGCGGACACGGGGAGAACATGCAAACTCAACACATCTCTCAATCTGTGTCCAGAATACCGGTAGGCCGGCTTGGAGTAGTGATTATCGGCATAAGGCACTACCACTAGCGTACAAGCTACGCATATCCACAACACGCAGTGCCAGCGTTATGCATACGCAGACTAAGTAAATGCTTAGGGCCCCGAGCAGCTCAAGGGAGCCTCCCAGGTCACTTTGTATTATAATTTTTTAAATAAGAACTTACCTGGGGGCCCACAAAATATTTCTGCTTTTCATCCTACAAATGAGCTAGCTCCGGCACTGCCTATACTGTGTTTGTACATGCTACGGGGAGCGGTGTCAGTGTTAATAATAATAATAATACACATTTGTAACGCGCGCATATTCTCCGGCCGCGTTGCGCCCGTTGATTCAGAGGCGCAGAGCGTCCAGTCTCTTAAGGCTATATTGGGGATGTTTGGTGTCAGTGTAGTCCCTGTGTGGGGATCAATGTAGAAGCGTTCACGTCGTGATCCCTGTCAAGTAATACTTGGTATTACTTGCAAATTCTACCAAATACTTCAAAGCCGAGGAGCTGAAAGACAACGATGTCCAGAAGCTCAACAGATGCCAGAAGCCCCTCAGTCTGGAGCAAGATGAGAGGCCAATTCCCGCCACCTTTAAGGCCAGCACTGACTATCATATCTCTAAATGTTGAAGGGCTGTCTGCAACTAAAGAAGAACTTGTTGCAATGGGAAACTGTCGAATAACCATCACGCTTCGAAGAATCGAATCTAATCCGAAGGCCCTGTGTGTACATGGCACAGGCAGGAGCGGTGTCGGTGTGTATCCCCAGTGTGTGTGTGTGTACACATGCCACGGCGAGCGGTGGTCATTGTGCCAGGAGAAGTTAGTAGAAGCCAAGGGCTTTTTGTGGCCCGCCTAATGGATTGGCTGGGAGTCGCGTGTCGCCCCGCACGTGTGAGCGAGACATACGGGAGGCAGCCTCGGCGGCGCGCAGA
Organism: Geotria australis; assembly: GCA_036362915.1. Lineage (NCBI taxonomy): Eukaryota > Metazoa > Chordata > Hyperoartia > Petromyzontiformes > Geotriidae > Geotria > Geotria australis. The sequence goes on from JAZEWU010000002.1 coordinate 6,235,500, forward strand.
CGGCGGGTGCGCCCGGAGAGATGCCCTCGTCAAATTATAGCCACAGTTTTATACACAGCGAGGCCTCCAACGCAGCAGTGGCAGCAGCAGCCAGACAAAGGCTCCGCACGGGGAGGAGACGGGACGCGGGGTAGGAGGAGGTTGTGTGTGTTGAGGGGGGTTGGTGGTTGGGGGGGTTAGCTCGGTGCGAGTCGGGGTTGAACTATCGCGGGGCGAGACAAAGCCGGGCCTCCTCATTCACTTTTCATTACAGTATATTGTTATTTCGGGGGTGTTCACCGCAGCACGACGCCACCCCTCCGCGCGTCCCCCCTGCCCGCTCCCCCTCCATTCTACACGGCCCGTGTCGCTTAATCGATCGATTGGGCCGACAACAGGTTGGAGGTGGTGCGAGCGAGTTAATTAAAAAGGACGCCCCGTCGTCAGGGTCCGTGTCCCATTGGACACGGGGGCGGCCTCTCAATGCGGGGAGTGACGGGGCTGGCGACTGCGCTCCGAGCACAGACTCCTAACTCACCCGGCAACCGGTGCCCGGCAACACGGCCCTAGCCAGTCCGCCAGCGAGCCCGGCTCGACCAGCCGTCCCACGCCTCGGGATGGGGCCCCCGGTCTGCCCACCCACCCCACCCCCGACTCCCACTTCCCTCGTCCACTCCGACCGCCACACACCCCCCCTGCCTCACTCACCCGTCCTGCGACAGCCAACACCACCCCCCAGGGCGGCGACTTCTTCCTTCTCGCGTCCATCACCGCGCGCTGAATGTGAACTAGGAGCGAGACGCGCTCTGCTCGGGAAGCCGAGGAAAGCCTCACCGACAAGGGGCCGGCGCTTCCGTTAGGGCAACGATGCAGCCACCTCTGGCGCAGACCTCCAGAGGGGCTCTGAATTATATTCAGGGACCTTGAATTATACTTAGGATTGTTTTATTCATGTAGATGTAATTTTGTGTTTTTGTTGACAGCGTAACTGTTTTTTTTGCTACAAAACATCTGTTTTGAAAAATTTAAGTTGGCAATTTTTTTTGTGGGTGGGGGATGCAAGTATCTGGCCTCGCCTAGGGCGCAAAATAGTCTGGCGCCGGCCCTGCTCACAGAGTCGAGAGAATCGTGGTGGAGTCTGGGTCCCTGTGTCGAGATGTTCGGTATCGGCGAGTGTTTAGACACGTGCGATGAATGCGGGGTTCGTGAAGAAAGGCCAGCACGCTCCGCGAAGAGGTGTAAGGCACGCACTCGGCTATTAAGTAATGCATTGCGCTAACATGTATGTGATAATACGTAGAGATTAAGTATTGAGGATTTGATTTGCAGCCGGGCTTCCTGAACCCTATTGAGGGAATGTTGGCTGCGCCTGTCTCTCTTTATTTTCTCCCCGGTGATGCTCCGACAGAATACGTACGCGAGGAAAGCGCAGGGTTACACGGTGTCCTGCTTGACAGTACTTGGGAATGTGGGTCACGATAACGTAGGGTTATTATGAATGCATTAATCTTGTACTCTAGTGGTAGTGCCTTACACCGATAATATCTATCCCAAGCAAGGCTGTTAGCGTTCCGCAATGAATCGAGTAAAATAATGAGCCTTAATTTTTATGATTCTGTGACGGTCGAAGTCCAATCGTGCACTAGTTCTGAAGTATTCCGAACGTTATCGTGATGGTAAAAGAAGAAAACAGCTTTGCGGCAGGGTGGTGGCACGGTGGATGGATTCTTGAGAATTCTTGAGAATCTATCCACGTAGAGTTTGTCGTTATTCTCCCACCCCCCTTCTCCGTGGGTTTTCTCTGGGTACTCTGCTTCCTCCCCCGTGTGTACAGCACACGTGGCTCCCACGTGCTCGCCACGGCACACACACAGGATTCCCAGCGGCACGGTCGCGGAGCCACCGGGAGTCGGTCCCGCATTGGCGGAGAGCAGAGGATGGCTCTGCGTACCGGGATAGCCAGGACACGGGGGGCAGGCAAGCGTCTCGAAGCTCTGCGATGTGGAGGCAATGACTGCTGCTCTTCCCTTTTTGCGTCTCCCTTTAGAGATGCATAGAGACTCGTAGAGATACATAGACACACATCGGGTCTAGGGGTCCTCCACCAGAAAATGTTGAGTTTTATGACAACGTCTTTCCTGTATTTCCGTAAATTCTGAGATGTAAACTAACCATCCAAGTTTAAGAGCATGAAAGTATAACACGTTCGTTCCTTCTGGGATTTTGACTCAAGGAACGGTGTTTCCGTGCTTCTCCCCCTGCCAATCCACCCCTGGGGCTGGTGATTGTCTCAAAGCTGTGGTTACGGAGGGAACGTCTACCGCTCTTCCATTTTTGTATCCTCCGTGCTCGAGCCACGTGGCCGCTGCCCCCGATATTACAAAACACGGACGTTTGTCGTGATCGCATCTTTACGAAACGGACGAAAACCACGTTCAAGCATACTTCACCGCGCGCCGGTCACTGTGGGTTGGTGAGGATGGGAGCGCAGGTCCGGCTTGGATTGTTGCACGCGTCGCTTTGTGCTGTGAGCCACTTGCTATAGACAAAGATCCCCTGTAGAACCGTAACGGATTGGTAGGGTCAGATGCTGTTATCGAGTAGCACCTCTAAAGGCCAGCACGGCGCACGAGGGGGTGTTGGGTGGCCGGCACCACGATCAGCCGCATTTGTCACCCTAGTGGCGATGTTTACACGACTCAAATGCGGTTCAGACGTCACTGGTGTTGTCCGTGAGCGGGTTTCGAACTCTGTTCGCCGTGTTTGTCTATCAGCGAGCTACCCGCTACTCCATGCGCGGCTCTGGAGGCGAGACCGCCCCGCGCTCCTGTGGCGCCCCCTGCCGGACGCTCCGTGAACACGCGACGCCGCTCCTGTCGCGAGTTCCATCCAATTCGTCCATTGTCCGAAACCGCGTACTCCTTCCTGTACAGAGTCGCGGTGAGCCGGAGCCTATCCCGGAAGACACAGGGCGCAAGGCAGGGCTATACCCAGGCTGGGACGCCAGTCCACAGGTCAATTAACCTATGCGGCAGCATGTCTTTGGACAGTGTGGGAGGAAAACCGGAATGCCAGCGATATTTTTTAAATGATATTTTTAGTCCAATTGATGGGATATGTCTTTCTGCCGTTACAGCGAGAGAAGTTCCCCATGCTGGATATTCCTCACCACGTGCACCACACGATCGGCTCGGTGGTCATCGCCATCGGCTTCACGGAGATCATCGGCAACTTCCTCGTCATTTACGTCTTCTGCAGGTACGCGTCTGAGCAGCGGTGTCACTTGCGCCTCACAGTAAGAAGCCGACATTGTTGCACATGTTTTACACTTGTTCGCTGTCTTAGTAATAATAATAGCATTTTATAGAACGCCTTAATGTGCGAGTTTCCGCTCACGGCAGCAGTGAGGAGGATGCTCACCTCCTGCTCACAGCCCCGAGCCATCCATCCATTGCCGGAGACCGCTTAATCCTCGGGTCAAGCGGATTCTGACAATCGATGGACGGATGGCTCGGGCTGCTGCTGCAAATTCCACATTCATTCGGAATGACATTCAATCGCTTTCTCTCGGTTACAAACAATCCTGACAAACAGAACATTTCACACGCGAGTTTCTAAGCACTGCATCCGTACAACGGAACCGTGAAAAAACACCGAAAAATACAGTGAGGTTTTAAATGATATGTAAATATTTATTTCACAATATTCAAAAATAAGTCTCATTTTAAAACAACGTCGTTATTCCATCGTTGACAAATTAAATATTATGCTACAGGTAGCGTCTGTTCAATGCCAATAAGGAGACTCGATGTTCTTTAATAGGAAAATTGTGGCTTTTTTAAACATGGAATGTATATGCACTTTTGATACAAGGTTAAAAGACATACATTGAAGCATAGTACTGGTACAATAGTGAAGATAGCAGTGCACATATATAACTGCATGACAGCATATTTCAATTAAACACTGTAACCATCGGCAAATGCTATCTTACTCATCTTCAGGATGGATGTCAAAATAGATATTATAATCTTGTAAAGATCCTCGGAAACGTTTCCAAAGGCAGACAATCTGAGCCACCGGTAGCTCGTCTCTCGTCGACGCGCCCCTAGGCCCGAGCGTGCCACCCTCTGCGGGCAGGCTTCACCTTCGCTCGTGATAGGAGACCGAAAAGTGGTACCACCCGAGCGCTCTTGTGCCATCACTGCACGGACGCCATCGTAACAACTGCGGAAGGTATTCCGCGATGACATGGCTAGATCGCGCTTGGGAGCCGATTTTAAAGTCTCCTTCGCGCGAGCGAAGCGTTTACCGCTACCTAGGCACGGACGTACAAGACGGAGAGCGTTTGGTGGGTTGCATCTTCTTTCAAGTGAGTAAACGATTTTACGGTTGTAAACAGTTCTGCATTACATACTGGTTTCAAACACTTCTGAAAGCCAATGGCTCTGGTCCTTGTGGTGTTAGTTAACTTGGCCCCGAGCACGTCTCGGGCAGTCGCCCGCTGAGAGCTCCGTGCGGGACGTGCACGGTCACTCGTGACAGGTTTACGCGACCACACAGCCACGCCGTCACCGCGCGGCTGAGTAAGGCTCGCAAGAGTGGGGCCATCTTTGGACATATGCCGTCACATACGGTCTCTCGGAATGTCTCCGTAGCTTTAATGTCACGATTCGCCCACCCCGAAGGTCACGTCCCCCCACTCTTGCAAAAGTGACTTTGGCCTCTAACGGGCTCTCACCAGGTAATGGAACATCATTTACTGTACGTACGCACGAGTTTACGATTATCACAGGTGTCGTTCGCAATCGACCCCGTATAAAAGTTTAACGGTGACCCCTCGGCGTGCCGCGCGTTTCTCCCGTCAGAGTTCCGTGACCTCGAGGATCTCCTGGCCGGCTGCGATGATGCTCTTGTTGATGGGGATGGTGCACGTGGTCGAGTTTTCCAATCCGCCGCCGCCCTTGCCCGCGCGCGGCACCTTGGCGGAGTGCGGGCCGTGTCCGTCGCACGGCTTGTAGCGGTGCGCGGGCGTCGACTTGGCCGACTCCCCGTAGCCCTCGTCCGTGCGCACCGTCTCGGAGCTGCGCGCCAGCCCGCCGTCCGCCGCCCCGGCCAGCCCGAGCGCCGACCCCGAGCGCGACCTGTCGTGCCCGGCCGCCCGTCCCGCGCCCGCCTGCCGCTCGTCCTCGCGGAGGCTGCCGGGTTCGGAGGGCAGCAGAGTGCCCGTGCTGCCCTGCAGGGCGCGCACGCCCTCCCCGCCGCCGGGCAGCTCCACGGGCGGGTGGTGGCGCAGGCGCAGCGAGGTCACGACCTGCTCGGGCGCCACGGCACCCTCCTCCTGCTGCTGCTGGTCGCTGCCGCTCGCCACCTCGTCCGTGTCGTCTGTCCCCGCCGGTATGAGCTGCGGGGTGGGGGTTGCGGTAAGGGTCATGGGGGTCACGGAGGTCACGTGCTCGTGAGGAGGTGCAGGGAAGCTGTGCCCGCCGCCCGTGGGCACCTGCTCCCAACCGCGAGTCTCGGGCTTTTAGTTCTAGTTTTTTTTTTATGTGGCGGCAGCAGCTTCGTGTAGAGTTTCGCCTCAACTTTGCACGTCAGATTGGTCACACTGATACATTAGCACGTGTAATCGACAGGCAGGAATGGCATTGTGAGTTTCTGTTCAGGGTGGCACCACACCATAAGGGGGTAGCGTGGGTAGCATAACAGCCGGCCGACTTTGTTTCACCAGTGTTGAAGTTTACACACTGCACCAGGAGACTAATTTAAAGCTAAGTCAACCTAGGTGATGCACAGCGACCGGTTCTCAGCTTATTGGTTTTAGGCAGGTTGCCGGGGTTTATTGTGGTAACGATTACACTGTGTGCCCATACACGGTCCTGGGAAGGCTCAGACGCAGCACAAGAACAATCGTGAGTCGGGTCGTTAACGCTTCGCGTTAGCACGACTGACAGGTCACCCTCGTTGACAGGTCACCCTCGTTGACAGGTCAGCCGTGCTGGCTGCACCGTGGGTTCACGCGCCGTGGTTCATGCGCTGTGGCCACAGATTGAAAACAAAACGTTTTGAAATGGGTGGCGTGGAATGGAATGGGAGAGGAGGTGAGGGAGTCTGGAGCAGTGCAGGAGCGAGGTTTGGGGGAGTGAGGTTAGAGGGGAATGCGGGAAAGAGGTTTTGGGGGGAGCGGGAGAGCAGGGGGGGGGAGAGCGTGCGCGGCGGGTGGAATGGAACCTCGGTGGTGGATGAGCTCTCGGCGATGCTAAGCGACTTGTGCAGCACGCGCGCTGCAAACAACTTTTTGAGGCGCAGGTAGTCGTCCAGCACCACCTTGAGCAGCGAGCCCTTGCGAGCGCACATGCAGTGGCACACACAGACGCAGCGGCAAATACAGACGCGGATACAGCATTCCCGCTCACCCCCACCCATCATGCTAGCTGTAGGTCTCCGTTGCGAACGTAATTCTGCTCTCATAATTCTGGCTACGATGGTCATGTAAATCAATGGAGGCTGGTGGTTCAGCGGTCCCGTGATAGGTTTTGGATTGACTTGGCACATCATCTCTCTGGGGTCAGTAAAACGGAATACCGCGTTGTGGGGAAGCCAACAGTGGTTAGTCTGTGCAGAGGCTCGCCCCTGCCATCGGAACGCGGAATTTCCACCACTGGCTCAGGGCCGTACACGTGAGATGAGCACCGCGTCAACCCTCATTGAGGAGGAACTGCTGTTGTCACAGTGCCGGCACAGCGCCGGTATAGCACTGGTACAGTGTCGGCACAGCACCAGTACAGTGTCGGCACAGCACCAGTACAGTGTCGGCACAGCACCGGTACAGTGTCGGCACAGCACCAGCAGAGCGCAGGCACAGCACCGGCACAGCGGCGGCACGTACCTTGACGGGGCCGTCGCGCATGATCTGTCCGAGCCGAGCGATGTTGTCGTACTCCTGGATGGCAGCGCGGAGGTAGCGGTCATCCTCGGGTTTCGTGCTCCCTGCCAGCGGCTCGCGGCCAAACGTGCCCTGCTGGGGGAAGGGGTCGGAGGTCAAGGGGTCGAGGTAACGAACTGTAACGATGGACAGCGGCCGTTTTAAACCGGCAACAACAATAACAACGCGACAACATAAAGCTTCGTCGCGTGATGAGAGGCGAGCGCGACTGGGACGCACGTGCGTCTTGGCCGGGCTGTTCCACAGCTCCGTGATGTCGCTCAGGTTGTCCGGGAGGCCGTCGTCGTGCTCCGCCTGCGCCGCCAGCTCCATGTCGCGGTAGTACGGGTCGAGCCACACGGGGTTGGCCCTGCGCGTCGCACGCACGCACACGCGCCGTTCGCTCGCTCGCACGACGCCGGCGAGCACCGCCGAGCGCCGCCGAGCCCGGGTCACCGCCGCCATCCCCACGTTGCGGGTGAGCCCTGCTGTCGATTGATTCACCCCTTGCTGGAGGCTGTGTGGGCTTTGAAAGTCGTGGGGTGCTGTGAGGGGCCGTGGGGGCCGTGCGTACAGGGACACTGCACGCACTGCAGCTGATGTGGCCTGAGACATGTTCCGACTCACTCGAGGCTTTGATCAGTGAGAGACGAGTAAGCGAGAGAGAGATCGTGTTACTCACCCCTCCACAGCAAACTTGTTTGTGTTGGGCATGTTATCCAGGATGTCCATGAAGCCCTGCTGGTTGCCTTGGGTGCACAGGGGTCATGGGGTCAAGTGCACAGAGAAGGAATCAACGAGACGGGGGTTTAGAGACGCGTCGCTCGAGAGTCGATCGGCCCACGCGCGACGACTCAAACGAAACGAGGTGCGGGCGATGTGCGCTCACCAAGGGAGCCAGCGACGATGGCTCTGAGCTTCCGCTTGTGGCTGAAAAAGACAGACAAAGATCCCCCGTATAGCCTTAACAGACTGTAGGGTCAAGTGCCGTTAGCTAGCACCTAAGACGGTTGACACGGCACATGAAAAGGTGGGTGACCAGCACCACGCCCGGCCGCCTTTGTCTCCGTAGTGGCAATGTTTACACACCGCACTAGGTACTCTTTGAGGTCACGTCGACCTAGCGGAGGCCCAGGACCGGTTCAGAAAATCGGCACTGGTGTTGGCCGTGAGCGGGATTCGAACTCGGGTAGGCAGGTTTGTAGACCAGCGTGCTAACACGTGCGCAGGCACAGGCCGGCGCGTTCCACAGGGTGAAACGTCGTACATGAAATGCACAACATTGCACGTACGAGTTGATTGTAGTTTTGTCGCGGTGTAACAGAGAGCGCACTGGATTTTCAATCCGGAGGTCGCCGGTTGGATTTCATCTCCCAACAGTTGACACAACCGCGCAGGTTTCCTTAAATCCCCCCCCAACTCTGTCCATGCGGCAGTGTACGTGGTTTCACTGGAGTTAGTCGATCGGCATGTCACGTACGGTGGGTTAAAGTGTGGGTGCTTCTACCTGTTGTTACAGACGACTGGCCGGTGTGTGCGAGTGTCCACGTATTGAATGGAGGGGCTCTCGGAAGCTCCCGCTTGTGGAGGCCCTGCGGCTTCTGCCCCTGACGCGTTACCTGGTGTCGAACTGAGCCGTCCAGAGTGCGCGGTGCTCGTGCGCGGATGGGCATTCCCCACGTGTGTGTGTGAGGTGCAGCAAGTGCAGTGAGTACACACGCTGCACACTGCATGACTCACGTGGTCCTGTAGTACCAGTTCATGACGACCAGCAGCGCAATCACCAGGATCAGCAGGATGGCCAGGATGACGACAGCCATCTGCACACGCACAACACAGGCACAGCACAAGTCATAGCAGCTGCGAGACCGCAGCGAGTGTGAGCGGGGTAGTGCACAGCGACTCTCCTTTTTACTCATTCTCAGTCGCCGCTTAAGCCTGTCGAGGGTCACGGTGAAGCCGGAGCCTATCCCGGCAGTGACACGGTGGAAGGCAGGACTATAGCCAGAATGGGACGCCAGTCTATCGCAGGGCACTAGGGGCAATTTAGTCCGCGGGCCAATTAACCTAGCCACCATGTCTTCAGACTGAGGGAGGAAACTGGAATAACCTGTGAAAGCCCACGCGGACACGGGGCGAACATGCACACGCCACACAGAAAGGCACCCGAGCGGGAATCGAACCCAGGTATCTTCCTGCTGTGAGGTGGCAGTGCTACTCACCACGCCACAGTGCCGCTCGTGACTCTGCGATTTTTGGTTGTATTTGCTCATGTGGGTCAGAGATATTCAGCCTTAAGCTGTTTTATAAGCATGACCCGGCGGAGGAAATGTGTCAAAGCAGTGTATAAAGCCTAACATTTCCGACACTGGCCCGGCATACCGACTATCTGCGAGGTGTGTGCGTCGCTCACCCGGTGAGAGGTGTGAACTCACCTGTAGGGAGGTGAGGTCGTCGGACTTGGTCGGCACGACGGCCGGCTGAACGTCGAGCACGTTGTAATTGCGGAAGAGGTTCTTGAGCTGCTCCTTGTTGTCGTCAATGAGAGCGATGACCCTGACCGTGTCACAGGCAACGCTCACATCGTCACCGTCGTCACTGCTGCCTGGAATTCCCACCATTATCACCCGTCAACGATGATAGGTGTCATCCATTATTCACTCACTCACGCATTATCAGCAA
>JAZEWU010000002.1:6245164-6280222 GCA_036362915.1 Geotria australis
ATGCGTTCACAATTTCCTGGACGATTCCTCCCTCGGCGTCGCTCCGTGCTTGCGATGCTCGCTCACTCGCTCACCGGCTGACTCCCGCACCGCACACACTCACTGTGACTCTCTTGCACAACGCTCACTCACTGACCAGCTGACTCCTACAGAACGCTCACTCACTCACTGGCTGACTCTTGCACCACACACACTCACTGGCTAACGCGCCCGCTCACCGGCTGACGTCCATGATCTGGTTGGTGTCTTTGTTGACGACGTGGATGAGGACGTCGGACTGCGCGAAGTTTACCCGCCCGTTGCTGTCCACGTGGTACTGGGGAAGAAGAGGCCGCGTGGGCGGTCAGTTACCGTTCAACGACTCAGAGGCGCGAGGAAAGCACAGAGGCGGAGGAGGCAACCAGGCGGTTTGCCGGCGCCATATTGCCACACACTTCTTCCTATATAGTATGATGTTATTGGCCAACTAATTCATGAGTGTGTTTTTTTTAAGTTTGTGGGAGGAAACCCACGCAGAACAGGGGGAAAACACACAAACTCCACACAGAAAGGCGCCCAAGGTGGGAATCTAACCTGCTCGGGCAAGACCATTCTTGCTGTAATAATGAACATCTATCTATCAAACGTCCCCGCTTAGTTACAGCCCGTGGTCCCCGGTGCAGTTGCACCGCCTGCACACTCGGCGGCGGCGGCGGTACCTGCACGTCGTCTGTGTTGACGATGGCGCCCGTGATGTTGGAAAGCAGCTTGACGAACTGTTCTTGGAAGGCGCGCACGCGCTCTGGCGTCTCGTTGATGACGATCTTGACGCGCTGGTCGTCGCGCAGGATGTAGACGCTCACGGTGGCCGTGTCGTTGTGCCCGGCCAGGTCGGCCGCCACGACGTCCAGCACGAAGTACCCGGGGCCGTAGCCCGTGAACAGGTCGTACGTGCGCAGGATCCCGTCGCGCTCGCCTGCTCGCGCACGCGATGTGGGAGCGACGGCATAGCGGTTAGCGCGCTGCCATACGAACCCATAGACCCGAGGTCGATTCCCGCTCGCTAACAATAACACTGCTGGTCCTGGGCCTTACCTAGGCGACAGAGTAATGGTTAGCACACTGCCGTACGAACCCAGAGACCCGAGATCGATTCCCGCTCACTTACAATAACCGTGGCGAGACTGGGCCTCCCCTACGTCGAACGAGCCTGAAATTAGTACCTTGTGTCGTGTGTAAATATTAGCACCCAGGAGACAAAGGCGGCCGGGCGTGTTGCTGGCCATCCTCGCTCGCTAACGGCACTCGCCCCAACAAGCCCATCGCGCTCCGCGGGGGATGTTCGTCTGTGTGCGGCGCCGTACCCAGGGTGAAGATGTTGGACATGCGCGTGGAGATGTTGCTGCTCTGCTTGATGTAGACGATGCTGAGGATGTGGTAGAGCACGATGCTGTTGTTGCCCACGTCGCGGTCCACCGCCTCCAGGTGCAGCAGCTCCGAGCCCACCTTGGCGTCCACCGCCACGCCTGTGAGCGACGCGGCGACAGCCTCGCGTCACCTCCCGACCCCCCGGCGCATTCATCACTCCGGCCTTTCCTTCGATTATTCGCTACTTGGATAGGCGGCTCGCTGGTGGAGCGACCGGCTTTCAATCGGAAGGTTCAGGAGTTAAAATCTTGGTTTTCAGGTGACACAACTCATCATTATGTTTGCTCTTCAGAGCTGTTCTTTCGGGATAGCCGTGTCGAGCGATCTCCCTCTCTCTTGTACGACGTATCGCCTCCCACACTGGAAGCATGATGATGCTTCCAACGTGGAAGACAAAGGCTCTGTAGAGCAACCATCATGAATTGAGCCGCGAAAACCTACATCACTGCAACTCATCATTCTTCTGAGGTCAATAAAATAAGCACCACCTTGTGAGTAAGTCTACACTGGTTATCCTAAGATAAACCCAACCCTGTCATAGAAACGTGGACATTTCTCCACAGGTTTCAGGCTGTAAAGAGGAGATGATTACCGCCTCAATGCTCATACAGTCAAGTTGACGGTATATTGCCAATGAAGGTCATCTTCAGGGATGACGAATATGGATCTGATTGAAGGAGTCACACTTGCTGGGCTTCACCCCCATTCAAGGTGGTTTATATGTAAGAACCGAAACATATAAGGTTTCGGCTCTTGAGTATCAAGTTTGACCACAGGTGTAAAGAGCTTGCAAGCTCACTGGGTATTTGTCTGCTGTAATAATAAACATCTATCTTATCTTATCTACCTGGATTCGAACTCGCATTTACGTGGCTACGTGTACACAGTGTCGTTTAAATGTGGTGACCGTGTGAAGACGGCAGTGTCGCGGGGCCTTGCCTGCTGTGTACTCGTGGGTGGTGAAGACCGGCCACTGGTCGTTGATGTCCTCCAGATAAACCCTGACCTCGCGGAGCGTGCGGTCCTTCGAGGGGTCGAACACCGGGCCCGTCGTCGCGGCCCCGGCCTGGGAGGTCGTGCCGAGGGCCTGGCGTGCCTGCGCGGCCACGGCGGGACTCCAGTTGGGGTTGCTGGAGGCCTTGACGATGATGGCGTAGTAGGGGCTCACCTCGCGGTCCAGGTCTCTCAGCACCACCAGGACGCCCCAGCGGCTCAAGTTGAAATTGTTTCCCTGGTTACCGGCTGCGAGCGACGGGAGAGAGGAGACGTGCGGGGCACGTCAGGGTGCGATTACGCGGCGGTCGCTTCAGGGTTTTGTTGCTCGTTGCTCCTAGTTGTATCATAACTGTGCTGTTAGATAGATAGATGTTTATTATTACAGCATAAAATTACCCAGCGAGCTTGCAAGCTCTTTACGGGATTCCTGCGTCACAACACAAATGCATCGCTTATGACGAGCACTCAACCTGGGACTCCTGCAGTGACCCACCTTGTGTCGACAATCTAGCAGTACACCTTTTAGAAGCCCTGCAAACTGTCCGTTGCAGGTCAATTCAAGAGACGTTTTACATTCTCAGAGGTGTTGCAAATGTAATTAAAGTGGGGGAAGAAAACAAATCTGCCGAAGGTTTTTCCACAGTCATTGCTGATCAGGCCGCGGCTATAAACTGTCCTGCACCTGAAAATCCTAACATCGGTTACGGTGTCCTCTTGACGTTGCTGGTATGGTCGAAGGAAGCGGCGCGCGCTGTCACGGTGGCACTCTAGGTGGGCCGCCAGCACCGTGGGAAGGCAGCACGCTTACCTGCGATGAAATAGTAGACGACGGCATTGGCGCCGACATCGGCATCGACGGCGCCGCTCACGGTCCCGACCACCGTGCCCGAGGGGGAGTGCTCGGGGATGGAGAACGACTGGTACGGGGTCCCGCCGTCCTGCGGCACAGACCACCATGCAGACACTGTGTCGGCGCTCGGACGTAATCAACGCGACGCTCGCGTCTCTCGCGATCATCCGCCGGAGACGCGAGTGAGTTTCAGTCACCAACCGCCGTCCCTGTGAGGGACGTGTCCTGCCCAGGCCCCCCCACCTCCTCCCTCCTCCTCAGCTTCACGTCACAGCCAGCAGCCGTGTGTTCTGCTGTTGTTCCTCTCTACGCTTCCTTTATAGCTAGTGTTTGTGTTGATATTCATATTTCTGATCTGCCAGTCATCTCGGCCAGGCAGCCCATGACACCTGGGTCTTTCCTGTGACCTCCTGTCGGCGAGCCTTCGACACTTCACGTGGCCTCAAGGTGCATGTGGCCTGGCACAGGCGCCTTGGTGACGTCACCGCCACCTAGTGGCGAATGGCGGTTAAGTTATGGTATTTCTGATCCTCACGTCATAGTGGGTGGCTGACCGCGCTGCACACGTGAACGCACGTGACGTGTGCGTATGTGTTAGTGCGTGGATGCGCTCGTGTGCTCAGAGCCTGCACCGGTGACGATTATCCGTACCGGTCTTGGGCCTTTCCTCAGTCGACTCGGCATCAAACGAGTACAGTCTCTGGTGCGGTGTGTATACACCACGACAAGGAAGACAGAGGTGGCTGGGCGTGGTGCTGGCCACCAACTCCCTCGTGTGCTGTGCTGGGCTTCACAGGTTCTATTCGCCAACAGCACTTGCCCATACAGTCCGTTCAGGCTACGCAGGGGGTGTTTGTGCGCGTGCGTACGGGCGGCAGGATGAAGATGGGCTCGTTGTCGTCGATGTCGTCCAGCACCACCTGCAGAGGCTGTGCTGATTCGTACGACACAGGTTGGCCCTGGTCGGACGCCAGCAGGATCAGCTGCCAGACAACAAAGATAAACAAAGATCCTCCGTATAGCCTTAACAGACTGTGGGGGTAAGTGCTGTTAGCGAACACCCATGAAGGTCGACACGGCACACGACGGGGTGGATGACCAGCGCCACGCCCGGCCGCCTTTGTCTCCCTAGTGGCGATGTTTACACACCGCACTAGGTACTCGTTTGAGGCTGAGTCGACCTAGGGGAGGCCCATGACCGGTTCAGAAAATCGCCGTGAGCGGGATTCAAACTCGGGTCGCCAGATTTGTAGCCCAGCACACTAACTACTGTAGAAAAAACCCAGTGGGCTTGGAAGCTCTGGAAGCGAGATTCCTGAGATACGACAAAATATATTAGAGGTGACATTTCAGGCAACGGCCCTGCTTCGACAATGCGTTGAGTGTTTCGGTTAAGTGTGCTTGCACACTGCTGTCAATGCGGCATCGCTAAATAATATGTACACATGACATGACGTCTTTCACTTACTTTGGAAAAAAAATTACAGCTCTACGCGGTAAACATTCCGATCGGACTGCAACACACCAACCATTTCTCCGGATACTAACCCAGGCTAAACCTGCGCGTACGTTACAAACTGCAACGAGCCCGCGTCGACTCGGCATTATTTATTGACGGGTGGCTCCAGTGCCGAAAGCGTTGGAGTGCTCGGCCTGTGCTCCCTGCGTATAGCAGGGTCGGGGGTCGGGGGTCAGGGCCGGGGTCATGCCGCCCGGAGGAGCCTCACGTTGTAGACGGCCTGGGTTTCTCGGTCGAGCACGCGCGCCGTGGTGATGATCCCGCTCGTGCCGTTGATGCGGAAGCACTCCCAGTCGCGGTTGCCGATGCCGCCGGCATGCAGGAAGCTGTAGCGCACGGCGCCGTTCTGCCCCTCGTCCCCGTCCACCGCGAGCACCTCGTACACAAAGAATCCGGCCGGGCGCTCCTGTGCGGCACGCGGAACGGGGCATTGAAGTCCCCGGGATCGAGCCAAGGATCGAGGGGGAGGTGTTCTCCCCCTGTTCTGCGTGGGTTTCCTCCCACAACTTAAAAAAATACTCATTAATTAATTGACCGATAACATCCTAATATATAGGAAGCAGTGTGTGGCAATATGGCGCCGGCAAACCGCCTGGTTGCCTCCTCCACCTCTCTGTGCTTTCCTCGCGCCTCTGAGTCGTTCTCTCGTCGAATGAGTACCTTCGACAGTGAATGAATATGTGCGCGTTCTAAATGTTAAAATTATAATTATCGTCATCGCCGTCATCGCAATCATCGTCGGCACCTCGGTGATGTTGACGACGGTGTCGTTGGGCGGCAGCACGAACACGGGCCGGTGGTCGTTGACGTCAAGCACCTCGATGTAGAGGCCGGCCTGGCCCCAGAGCGGCGGCCGCCCGTGGTCCGTGGCCACCGCCGTCAGGTTGAAGCGCTCGTAGGACTTGAGCAGCCGCGTGGACGTCACCAGCCCCAGCACCGCGTGCACCGCGAACGCGTCTGTCGGCGAACGGCGGGAGCGACGTTACGGTTATCGTCGCACTCGTTAACCCGGGAAAGCCTCGCCGAGCCGCGAGACGCGCTTTCACGAGGGTCCTTGGCAAGTGTTCGGAGGCAGGGCCGATGTTACTGCTGCTCTGTGCGTGATCTCAACTGAGTAATTTGCAGGTAATTTTTTCCCGGCCCTGGGATGTTTTGCACAATACCGGTTATAATGTGCTTTTTGGTTACGGGAAAAATATGTTTTCACCCTGCAAAACAGGTGGAGAGAAGGTTTAAGGTCCACACATAAAGGCGCCCGAGTCGGGAATCAAACCTAGTCGCTTCTTGCTGTGAGGCACGATCGGTGCCACTTTACCTAACTACCATCCAAAGAGTGAGGGTTGGTGTGTCGTGCAGGGATCTGAGAGACTTCTGGAACCGACTGGGCTGCGCTACTGCCAGGATTGGCAATACTACCTGTGGGTTCCGGAACCCGTGACTCTGCTCGGCGTGCTCTGACTTGCTAAACATTCCTAATATACGGATTGGTCAAACAGTGTAATGCCGTACCCAATTATCGTGGCTTTCCTGGATACAATTACATTGATATAACAACTCAGTTAGTCGAAGCGTCTGGCTGTTGTTCCGTAGACTATAAACAAATGTGAAAAATAATTGTAACACAAAAGATAATCACAAGAAAGAATTTCCACGTTCAAACACTAACCAGAACTTATGCTTATTCTTGGCTGGGACGAGTCTAGCTGCAGGAAACCCATATATGTGCGTGTGTAGACACGTTAAAAACCAACACCACTTCAAAATGAAACCCCCCACTGCGTAGGCTGGGGTGCCTCTATATCATCGCAGTCAATCTCTCCGCGCGTGCAAACATTGACCTCATAAATCCTGGCACACGAGTGAAATTGACGTCCGCGCTCCCGGCCCCCCCGAGCGCGGGAGACAAGCGGTGGCTGGCCGGGCCTCTGGCCGAACATCGTGCTGGAAATAACACGGTATTTGCTTGTTTCTTCAAATAGGCGTGGAGATGATGACCTGGTGGCCCGGCTGGCTCTCACCTCAATGAAGCTGCCGGTTGGAGTCTACAATTCCGATGTCAAAGTTCATCTCAAATCATTGCTAAGCCAGGCAAGATCATGAAACTGTGTTTGGGTGCCGCGTCACGCGAGGATGTGAGTGGGTGTGCGCGGGACAAAGGTGGCGACAGGGAGCTTCGGGGTGCTGCGGGTAGAGGCGGCCGGGAGAGGGCGCTACACGCCGGCCACGAAGCAGCCGGTCCCACCTGTCGCATGGGGCCGATTGAAATTCGTGGCGAGCTAATGTTACCGGATGCGTATTTAGTCGGGGGTGGATTTGGGCGGGAACGCATGGGAACAACGTTGCCAGAGTGAAAATCCCAGAGTGGGAGGTATCAGGCTTTCATGGTCCTACATTTGGATGGTTATTTTACGGCTCGGTCACAGAAATTCAGGAATAAACTAAACATTTCCTGGAGGACCCCCGCTATAAAGTGGACGCGGACCCGGGTGCTTTCCAACGGTGATTTTTTTTCTAACTGGTCTCTTCACGGGAGGATTACTCGTCTTCCCATGGAATGGTACTTATTTGTCTCGCCATTCGATGTACGATCGGCTCAAAAGCCAGAACGGTACAACTGGGACGCACGGCTCCAATCTGGTTCTCAAGCACCATTGCTGCTTCTACGAAAACCATCAAACGAAATTGGGCAACTGCGCTCGGCTCATTTGCAGCACAGAGTTAAAACATTATTCTGATTGATATTTCTGTCTGGATGAGGGTGAGCACGTGCGGTAACCAGAGATGATTTAAGGTCACAGAAGGAGGCAGCCACGTCGCTGCTGTGAGCCACTCCCTCCTATAGGCCCTGCGTTGCCACGTGGGAACTCCGAACGGGCGTTGGTTCATCTCACGACACAACACGCACAGCAGATGCCCAATCACGTTCGGAGAAAAGACGTATAAAACGACGATAAAGCAGATGGCACGCTGGCGCTCGCGTGTCTCCTCGATGCGGCGCTGCTGCCAGTAAGGGGCAGGGGGGGTGGCGGCCGGACAGGGGTGTCGGGGGTCCGGGGGTACCGGATCCGGGGCCCTGCAGCGAGTAGTCGACGCGGCCGTTCTCCCCCTCGTCCAGGTCGGTGGCGGTGAGCGTGAGCACGGAGGTGCCGGCCGGCTCGTTCTCGTAGACGGCCGTCTGGTACCCAGGCAGCGAGAACATGGGCCGCACGTCGTTCACGTCGATCACCGTCACGTACGCCTGCCGGGCGGGGACGGGGCGACACGCCGGAATGACGCAGGCGGGCGCGTGCGTGCGTTCCTATCGCATTATCCGTACGAGAGTTTTGGTGAGGAGCACAGAAATTCAGGAGAACCTCAAAGGAGAGTCACTGCTCCTTCAGATTGAGAGGAGCCGGTTGAGGTTGTTCAGGCCTCTGTTAAGGATGCCCCCTGGGAGGTTCCCCCAGGATGTCTACCAGGCACGGGCCACTTGCGCGGAGACCTAGAGGCCGACCCAGCACACGCTGGAGGGATTATATCCTTCGGGTGGCTTGGGAATGCCTGGTAATCCCCCAGGAAGAGTGGGAATCTGTTGCTGAGGGATGTCTAGTCCACTCTTCTTGGACTGCTGCCACCGCGACCGTCACCAGGACAAGCGGTTTATAAAATGGATGGATGGAGTTTTGGCGAACGCGCCCGCTACGAACGGATGGACGGAGATAAAGCGTTCACGCCGTCACCCCGACAGCGCCGGGAAGCGGACGGCCGCCACTGCCGAGACGTGGCCATGCCGGCCCTACCTGTGCCGAGTTCTCCCTCTGGTTGGAGCGCAGGTCCCCGGGGTTGTCTCGAGCCGTCACCGTCAGCGTGTACTGGTCCTTCTTCTCGCGGTCGAGCGGGGACAGCACGTAGAGCTCGCCCTGCGCAGCGACACGCGGTCACGTCCTGCGAGGTCGCGCCCCGCAGCCTCCCGCGCGCAGCTTCACTCTGCTACATTTAAATAACTTGCTAAACCGATGAACGCGTCAACAGTGGACATTCTTACAACATCAAAGACAAGAGATTTGTGGAAGACCACTGTCACCAATGTCCTGTAGGATATGGTACCTAGAAGAGAGAGAATGAACCGAACGAAAATACTTGATCGGTAGTGGGAACGCTGCTCGGTTAACTTGGCTTAACACAAGGGTCGGATGGCTCAGGGGTTGGAGCATTGAGCGCAAACTTCTGAGACCTGGGTTTGAATCCAGGTCACTGCCCGTGATAAGGCAGGGTTCCCGAGTGAAGCGAGTTAAATAATAATATTTTTACATTTATAACGCGCACAGGCGCGAAAATGTTTCATCCCAACCACCAATGACTGCACAAAAGCACATTACAGCGAGAGATGAAATCCAGAAAACACTTGCGGTTACTATTGGATTGGGTGATTATTGGTCATAGTGTGACCCGGAACCATTTAATTTGCTGGTTCATAAGATTGGTTAACACATCGCTACACTCAGATTTAATGGAAGAGTGATCTGTTCACAAAAAACTTGTATTGTTTTCACGTGCAGAAAACACATAATACTTTAATTACAATGATGATTTCAAAGACAGATTGTTAAAATATGCCGATGTTTGTAGTTGAGGATTAGGAGACTGCTGGACCGGATATACGGTCAGCAGTGGTGTAACTATCCAGTGTGCAGACTGTGCAACCACACAGGGCCCAAGGACGAAAGGTGCCTAGGCGCCGGACCACAAAAAGGGGGAGCAACTCGGATAGGGGGCCCCCTTCTCATCCCTGGAATCGGGACCCGTGCCAAACTGGGCCGCGCCAACCGGGCCGTTCTAGCAGCGGCCGTAAACGGAGAGCGGTGACGGTGGCAAGGGTGGCGGCCGGGCAGCTCACCGTGGACGGCGTGATCCCGAACTTCCCCTCTCCGTCCACCAGGGAGTAGACGACCACTGCGAAGTTGCCCGAGTCCGCGTCGGTGGCGGTGATCCGCATGAGCACCGTGCCGGGCGCCACGTCCTCAAACACGGATTTCTGTGGCCGAGCAATGAGGGAACGGGGATTAGGAGACTTGCCGGCTGGACGAGCAGACGCCGCTCACCAGCAGCATCGTCACCATCGGCTGTTGACTTCGAGGTGAAGGTCAGCAATTTGCATGTTTGTTGTGTCGCAGTCCCGTACAGAGCTTGCAAGCTGACTAGCTATTTTCGGCTGTAATAATAAACATCTATCTAGCCCGCAAGCTGTCACCATCCCTCATAGACCCAAGTTGCAACAAGCCATCAACCTCCTGCCGACGTGAATGTCCTCTCAGGCGTGTTCCCTCCCCCGCGTTTTGTCCCTTCAGATGTGTGGGGCTTCTAAGGCTACTCTGGTTTCCTCGCATACAAAGCGATAATTCTCAGAAATGGCCAAATATTTATATACGGGATCCTATTCTAAACACCTTGAGACTCCGTGAGACTTCTCAATAAACAAACGATATTGGCCAGACCATAACGCACCAAGAGCCAATTTCTCTTTTGACAAAGCGACGGTGCAAGGACACTCCTAGGCATGTTTGATTACGAGCTGTGATCCGCAAATGTAATACAATTGCGCGTCATAAATAGTGCAAACAAAATGAAAGCAAGTTCAATGAACAGTCCGTTTTGTGTTTTTTAAGCATGTTTAGCTTTCTAGACCAACGTTACAGGTAATATGCAGCGTGACATTGTTTTCTAAAGGCAATAGGCCGATGGCGTAAAAGAGTTTGGTTATGTGGAGACAGAGGATTGATTGGTGCACTTAGAATCAATCAGCAATCCGGAGGCTCCACTTGAGGTGAGGGCCCAATCCAAGCAATCTTGTTCCTTTCACAAGAGGGCCACCTCGAAGAGCTTTACACAAACATTCAATACAATTAAGTGATTGTAAATTGCTGCACCAGAAAAAAAACAATACCAGTTAGCATTAAAATGCTGTGAAAAGCAGAAATAGGTTTAAAATATATATACTTAAAAGCAAGTAATACATGGTCAGTGCAAACACTCGATCACAAAAACATGTTGTCAACCTCACATTAAAATCAGCAACAGAGGGAGCCTCCTTATAGATCGTGCCAGCTCATATCACAGTGTAGGGCTATTGCCCTCATGCCACAGTGTTGGGGCGAATCCCCTCATGTCTAAGTATAGGGCTAATGCTCGGTAGGTGAAAGCTCTGCACGTTGCCGTTGCACCATTGGAAGCCTAAGCACGGCTGCATCCTGTGGCCTAAGAAATCCTACCGGTGACGCATGGGTCAACGGATCCTCGAGGCACGAGGGGCCACGGTCGTGCGTAGCTTCGTGACGGGAAGCTGCGCGGAGAACGTACGCTGTAGGAGGGGGGGTTGAAGACGGGGTTGTTGTCGTTGACGTCGATGATGCGGATGCAGACGGGCGCGTCCGTGTAGCGCGGCGGCGTCCCGCGGTCCTGCGCTCGCACCGTGAAGTTCAGCCACTTCACCTGCTCGTAGTCGATCGTGCGGTTGATGGTGATCTTGCCTGTGCGTCCGAGACACGACAACGGGCGAGGAATCGTGCCGAGTTAACGGAATATTGCCGATGTAAGGTCATTAGAGTGGCGCAGCGGTAACATCCGCGCCTCACAGAAAGAATGGCCTTGCCTGAGGCGGTTCGATTCCCGCCTTGGGCGCCTTTCTGTGTGGAGTTTGTGTTCTCCCCATGTTCTACGTGGGTTTCCTCCGGGTTCTCCGGTTTCCTCCCACAACTAAAAACAAATACACGTTTGTTACTTGGCCGATAACATCATAATATATAGGAAGCAGTGTGTGGCAATATGGCGCCGGCAAAACCGCCTGGCTGCCTCCTCCGCCTCTGCGCTTCTCTCGCGCCTCTGAGTCCTTCTCTCGTCGAATGAATATCTTCGACATGGAATGGATATGTGCGCGTTGTAAATGTTAATGATTATTATTATCTGCAGATGTTGTCGAATCGTCATGCGTGCGTGCGGGAGCATCGTTGTCGCCGCCGCTGCCGCCGTCGCCGTGGCGCGCACCTGACACGGGGTCGTCGAGCCGCACGTACTGGCCGGCCGGCAGGTCGAGCAGCAGGTAGCTGACCTCGCCGTTGGGGCCCTTGTCTGGGTCGACGGCCGACACGGAGAGCAGCGTGGTGCCGGGCAGCGCGCCCTCGATCACCGCGTCGCTGAAGGCCGCCACGCCGCGCGGGCGGAACCAGGGCGCGTTGTCGTTCACGTCCACCACGCTCACCGTCAGCACGGCTGGCGGCGGAGCACCGAGGGCGAGAGAGAGATGAGAGATGATGTTTATTATTATTATTATTATAGCAGAAAAATACCCAGTGATCTTGCAAGCTCTTTACGGGACTCCTGCGACACAACAAACACGCGAGTTGCTGACAGTAATTAAAATATATACAAGATTAATAAATAAACAAAACATTTTTAAATCAACAAAAAAATAATATTTACACTAGCATTGAGATCCGCGTCACGTTTAGGCTCGCGACGATGACTCCAGCGCGCGTGATTGGTTCGGTCGGGCCCGAGCGTAAACGTCCACCGCGTTCATCGACTCGTTTGGCGTGAAGCCCACACCGTCGACACTCGGTCCTCCGTGTGGTCTTCACCAAGGGCTAACGTCAACTGCAGCGCACAGTGTGGGCGCTCCAAATCGACATGTGTTTACGGGGAAGCTGCGCCTAGTCTTAAGACTCATTATTTTAATTCGCATGTTTGTTGTATCACAGGAATCCTGCTTCCCACAGCTTGCAAGCGCACTGGGTATTTTTCTACTGTAATAATAAACATCTATCTATTTAGCTGTTTTAACCAGGCACTACTGCATTGGGCTGTTTGGCCAATTCCTTTATTGAGAGTTTGGGCCTATAGGAGACTTTTTGAGTTTCAGGAGAGATCCCACTATGCTTATGATGGGAAAAGACTCAAAGCCCTGTACAGATAATTTAAGAAGATACTGTTGTTGTTCAATCTCCACATCCACCTTCGCAACCCAAGCGTTCGAAACTTTTTCAGGACGTCTTTCATTCAGGACTAACCAGACTTAAACCCCACTAGGCCTCAACGTTCTTGGAATCCCACAATCGTAGGTGGGCCTGTTACGGCTTTCTGTACGAGTTTAGTCGGTTAGCGTTCCGCGAGTTACGAACACAGTGATCGGTCGTCGCGTGTTACCGTTGGGGTTGCTGACGGACACGTTGATGGAGCTGCTGGCCTTGTCCCTGACGGAGATGGTGAGGACGTACGAGGCCACCTTCTCTCGGTCCAGCGCCGAGTTCAGGCGCACATCGCCTGCGCGACATAATTTATCAAATTGACCACCAACCAACCACACGTCATTCATCAGCTATCCCCGTTAACGATCAATAAGTCACTCATCGCACATCACTGTCAATATTCAGGGACAGCTAAAGTGGAGTGGGTGACTCCAGTAATAACCATCACAGTTAAGAAGCTAAACTAAATTCGCCATCACCCTGTCTGCCCATGGTCGTCTCATGTAACGTTCAATTGTATAAATATATTTTGTAAGCATATTATATCACTTTTTATGGGTTAGGTCACATAAAAAATAAGTGTCGCAAAACCC
This sequence comes from Geotria australis, assembly GCA_036362915.1. Taxonomy (NCBI): domain Eukaryota; kingdom Metazoa; phylum Chordata; class Hyperoartia; order Petromyzontiformes; family Geotriidae; genus Geotria; species Geotria australis. Next base: position 6,258,530 of record JAZEWU010000002.1, read on the forward strand.
GCCTCCACCCGACACAGCCAATTAGTAAGGTTTTTCACGTGAAGAAAACGTGCCAATTCTTTACTACTTCAGCACACTGGTATGTTGGAGAGCTGATTGCAACTATCAGCAAAACATCGTACCTTCATTTAAAATGTTGTGGGTTCGCTCTCCAACACACCGGTGTGCTGAAGTAGTAACGAATAGGCACGTTTTGTTCACGTGACAAACCTTACTAATTGGCTGCGTCGGGTGGAGGCTGGTTTACGACACTTATTTTTTACGTGACCCTAACCCACAAAAAGTGATGTAATTGGATAACACTGGTCATGAAAGCCTTCATGTATAATTTGTACTGTCGTGTATCGAGAGCCATTCTCCAATGCGGGTACAACACGGGAACGAGTGGCAGTGCGGGTGACGTATCGAGAATGTGACTTCGCGGAGGAGAAGCGGACGAGGCGACACCTGTGTTGAAGTCGATAGCGAACACATTCCACTGGTTGGGCACGGCGGCGTTGGCGTCGTCATAGGCCAGCACCTCGATGATGAAGTACTCCAGCTGGGGGTTCAGGTCGGGGTCCAGAGCAGTCACCTGGACATAGGTCACGACGCGGGTCACCATCCACCCAAACCACCCACCCACCCACAACCACCGAACACACCAAGCCACTCACTTGCCCGAACCACCCAGCCATCCAACGAGAATATTGTCTGGCTGGAAGATAACACTCCCAGCAGATTTGGGAATAACACTCCCAGTGGATAGACAGGCCTGAGACTCAGTTGTAAGTTGATGTGTGAGAGTTGGGGGGGGGGCTCGCGGGGTAGAAGGGGGGGCTCGGGGTGGCGGCGCTCACCGTGGCCACGAAGGAGCCGGCGCTCAGCGACTCGAGCACGGAGACGGTCTGCACGGGCGCGAGAAACGCTGGCCGCTCGTCGTTCACGTCGTCCACCAGCACCCGCACCGTGGCGCTGCCCGACAGCGGTGGGTTCCCCCGGTCCACGGCCACCACCTGCGCCACACACAGCCACACAGTCACACACAACAACCACACCAAGACCAAAATCCCCCGTATAGCCTTAACAGACTGTTAGGGCTAGTGGCAATGTTTACACACCGCATCAGTTACTCAGAAAATCGTCACTGGTGTCGGCCGTGAGTGGGATTCAAACTCGGTTTGCCATGTTTGTAGCAAAGCGCGTTAACGACTGAGCCACCGCTCCCACACAACCACACACGCGCGGAAGCGCACAGACACAACCGCACGCAAACGCACAATGCGTGTGTGAACCTCCAAACGTGGTCCCGTGTCTCCCAGTGCACAGCCGTACGACACGCATGCCACAAGCTTACAACACGTGTGTATGCGGGTCTCCTCCTGCTGCTGCATGTCTCACCAGCAGCGTATAAGAGGCGCGCGTCTCGCGGTCGATGTTGGCGCCAGGCGCCACGCGGATCACGCCGTCGCTGGCGCCGATGGTCAGCTTGTCCCCGCCGCCACTCTCGATGCGGAACGTCACCTGGCCGTTGGGCCCCGCGTCCGCGTCCGTGGCCCAAACGAAGGCCACCAGCGTTCCTGGGGCCCGACCGGGATCGAGAAGCGTTATGTTGTGCTCTCGTGACCAGGTAAGGGTGGATGCGGTGGTGCCGTGGCTAGCGCACCGTTGCTGTGAACCTGGAGACTTGAGTTTGATTTGCCGGCGGTGGCTAACATCGGTGGTGAGTGAAAGCTGAAGCTATTTCGGGCCTCCAGCACCTAACCAAACTGCTCTGACGCGTGTGGTCTTCTTCTTATTTGCGATTCTTCGAAGCACGATAAAATATGGTCAACAAACCGCCAAGAAGAAATGGCACGGGGAAAAGGGTTTAGCAAAGCGCTTATTTAACGTGCTGACGTATATTTAATAATCTCACTCTCGACATTTGAATCTGTTGCTTTCAAAAAGCAGACATTCGGCCACCTAGCCATGTTTTTGATATCGACCGCCATATTTCTGTCTACAATTAGCTTATCGCCGTGTGCGTGCACGCACACTCGTACAGGCGTACGTGTGTGCGTCTTGGCAGCGACAGTGTCGAGCTGCAGTGTAATGTTTAGCACATGACGCGCCAAACACCGCGACCATCGTACTATTCCCGCTCGGGAGCAATAACAGTGGTAAACATGTAGAGACTCGCAAAAGGGTCCTCCCTCCATCGGAGTGGAGAAGCGGGATGACGTCACAAAAAACTATGACGTTCGGATTGTTTGGAGAGTGAGGTTTGACTAGAGAAGGCAAGTGGACGGAAGAGACGAAGGAGGAAGGGCCATTGCTAAGAGCGGGAAAGCAGCGAGCCACGAAAAGGTTGAGCTCCCCAGTTGATGGTTAAACACTCTAATAAACCAAAGTTTGCTTTACACCGTTTGTATAATAAACCATAAGAAAACTCCATCACCGTCTCCGGGTCTCTTCAAATATTTGAACCGGTCTTCGGCCACGCGGGCGATCGCCGGACGGCGAGAGGCGACGCGGGCACGATCGGCGTTGCCCCCGGCGCGTGCACGGGCAGCGGCGCGCGGGTACCTGCGGGGCTGTTCTCGAGCACGTGCGCGGTCTGCGACGTCACGTTGAAGGTGGGTGTGTTGTCGTTGACGTCGAGCACGCTGACCACGAGCCGCACCGTCGAGTTGCGCCGACCGCCGTCCTCCACCAGTAGCGTGAGCTCCATCCGGCTCCCGGGGATTAGCTCGCGGTCCAGAGCCCGCCCCGGCGCCATCGACACGTTCCCTACGCGCGCGCGTGCGCGATTGCCGTGGGTACTCGAGGGACCGCGGGTGCTCAAGAAACCGCGGGTACTCGAGAAACAAAGGGTACTCAAGAGACTGTGGGTCCTAAAATGACTGGCGTTGTGGGGGATGGCGGATAGCTAGGCAGGGCTACCGGGGCCCAGCATGGGCTATGCTGAACTTCGGCTACTCAAATGTTAAAAAACAGGGCAGGGAGTTGAGGTAATGACCATCACTGGCAGTCTGTGTAGTCCGTTATTCGTTAATTTAAGTGCCAATAGTAATTTCACTAAATTGTCCCAGTGTCAAGAAAGTCCAGGAACACGCTTTAATGTGAGAAATTCGGAGGTATTATGGAGGACGAACCCAGTGGAATTGCCTCAAAGGAGCGACGCAGCTTCACTAGAATCGGCATTAACCTGTATGACACGGCGCCATTGTGACCATGGAGAGTGCGGTGCTATGGGAAAACGTCACCCTAGAAGAAAACCGGAGCTTTGAGAAAACGTGGAAATTGCAGGGAAACTGGAGTCTAGGACGCAAGTAACATCAGCAATGGTCTTAAACCTGGGGGGACGTTTCCAGGATGGATAGAGGCACGGACAAAGCCGGTTACGCACGGGACCAGGTTGTGTCCACAGCCACGGCGAGCGTGCCGCAGGCGCGCACAGCTACTCGTGCGTTTGGGCGACGCGGCGTGGCCACAGCGCGTTCCTCCGTGGCGCGTACCTCTGTCACGGTCTATGACGAAGTAGACGGAGTTGATCCCCAGCAGCGTGAACGCGAGCGTCGCGTTGATCCCGAAGTCGGCGTCGCTCGCCGCGATGGGCCCGTTGATCACCGTGAGCACCGTCCCTGCACGCGGACCCGTTCCAGGAACGTCGGCGTTTAAGCGGCGAGGCGTCACGGACAGAACCGGGAAGAGACTTCTGCGCGACGCTGCTCGGGTCCCGATATTGAGTCGCGTCAAGCCGTGAAGGCGGAGTTGCGTGCTGGCTGCCTCGTTTATAGGTGGACAATACGGGACATGGGGGCTGAAAATCCAGGAATTTACCATCAGCATCCTTTGTCTGTGAAATGCTTAAAGGAGCCCGTTTCATCGCCGTGTCTAATTGTTGACGCATGGCGCTTGAGCTACCTGTGCCATGGCATGGTCCGTACACAACATGCTTGTACACTACATGCCTGTATACAACGTGCTCACGCGTGACACACTTGGAACACAATTCCGGGAGTGATCTGCATTCTCACCGTTTGGAGAATTCTCCGGGATCTCTGCCTCGTACATGACTTGAGAAAATATCGGACTGTTGTCATTTTCATCCAGGATGGTTACGATCATAATGTCAGAATCCTGTAGACAGAGCGCACCAATAGCCAATAAAACGGGCTCAGACAGTCGCTGACGTTACCGGTCGCAAGCGGGAATCGATCGCGGTCCGGCGGATTCGCGGCGTGGGGCTCTGACCTTGCGTGCGTAGCTGGGGTTGTCGGGGTTGTCGCGCACGGTGAGCGTGAGTCGGTACTCGGATACCCGCTCGCGGTCCAGCGGGCGCGTCACGAACACGAGCCCCGTCTGGGAGACACCGACACGCCGTCTCCGACACGCCGTCTACGCCACCGCGTCTCGCTTCGGGGACAGCGCGCCGGCTGCCGGGCGCTCTCTCACTCGATTACGAGTCAAACGGGCCCGGTGGCTCGCCGGCGGAGCGAGCGTCTCGTGATCAGACGGTTGCGAGTTCAAACCCGGTTCGGGAGTTGGCTCAGCCAATGGATATCTACGTGAGTCTTAAGGGTCTCTGTAGGACTCATGAAAAAACTTTTTTGACTGTCAACAGAAAATGAAGAGACGGGGACATGCGCGTGTGCCTATGTGGGCGCATAAGCACGTGTGTGCACGTGCGTACGTGGGCGAGTATGCCCACGTCTGTGTGTGTGTCCGTGTGTGCACCTGGGTCTGTCCCGTGACTTCCTGTGTCAGCGAGCCTTCGACACTGCGTGGCGTCAAGGCGCGCCTGGCCTGGCACAGGCGCCGTGGTGACGTCGCCGCCACTTAGTGGAGAACGGCGGTTATCGTCGTCGCATGTGGGCGCGTATGCACGTATGCGTGCGTGCGTGCGTGCGGACCGTGTCGTTGATGCCGAAGGCGCCGCCCGCGTTGCCGTCGGTGATGCTGTAGGAGAGCAGCGCGTTGCGGCCCTCGTCGGCGTCGCTGGCCTGCACGCGGCCCACCACGGCCAGCAGGGCGGCCGCCTCGCTCAGCGACACGCTGGCCGGGAGGTTCAGGAAGACCGGGTCGTTGTCGTTGACGTCCAGGACGCGCACGCTCACCGTCATCTGTGCGGAACGATAAGCGTGTGGTGTGTGCGTGTGGTAGATGTTTGGTTATCGTTATTATTACAGCAGAAAAATACGCAGTGAGCGCGCAAGCTCTTTACGTGATTCCTGCGACATAAAAAACGTGTGCATTGACAAAAAATAAATAAAAATAAATGAAAATTAACCAAACAAAAAAACGTTTAAACACAAGTGGGATGGAGTCGATCCATAGGAATGTGGAATTCCAACAATGACTGAGGTTTAAACAGGAAACGACCACTCATTTGAGCAGGAGCTCACTGTGCACGCGGTGACAGTGATAGTGACGTGGGTGATACTGACGCTGGAATTGAGTGGAGGGGTGCCCATGTCTTTGGCCATGATGATGAGGTAGTAGAACGCCTGGGTCTCGCGGTCAAGCTCCACGTAACGTCGCACCCTGAGGTCTCCGTCGGCGGGGGAGATCACGAACTCATCTGTGCGGCAGCGAGAGGTGGCGGGAAGGAAGATAGAAACCAGTGGGCAAGGGTTAGTAACATGTGCTTGTGTGTGTGTGTAAAAGTGTGTATGCACCTGGCGCCGTGGTGACGTCACCGTCACATAGTGGCAAACGGCCGTTGTTGCTGTTGTGCATGCATGTATGGGCAGCGGTGGCTCAGTGGTTAGTGCGCTGGGCTACGAACCCGGCGACCCGAGTTCGATTCCCACTCATGGTCAACGCCAGTAAAGATTTTCCGAACCGGTCCTGGGCTTCCCCTAGGTTGACTCGGCCTCAGATAAGTACCTGGTGCTGTGCAAACATTGCCACTAGGGAGACAAAGGCGGCTGCGCATGGTACTGGCCAGTCAACCCCTCGCGTGTCGTGCTGGCCTTAATAGATGCTCGCTAACAACACTTGACCCTACAGTCTGTTTTAAGGCTATACAAGGGATCTTGTCTTGTCAGTGTTATGGTAAAACACAGCGTGTTTCGCACAGTTGGCAGCACATGCCAGTCATCTTAGGTCAACGCATAACAGCTTCTTGGCCCATCTCGTAACCTGCTGTGGTGACGTCACCGCCACGTATTGCTGCACGGCGGCTGCTGTATGTGTTCATAGATAGATGTTTATAGACAGATGTTGATTATGACAGAACGAAAAACACCCAGCGAGCCTTGCAAGCTCCTCACGGGATTCCCGCGACACAACAAACCGCGCGAAGCGATGCAACTCACTGCGGGGGTCACCGCCGATGATGCTGTACTCCAGCTCGCCGTTGAGGCCCGAGTCCTGGTCGCTGGCCGTGAAGGTGGCGATGCGAGGGCCGGGCTGCCCCTCGGAGACGTCGAACGGGCCTTCGGATGAACGCGGGAACCACGGGGTCACGTCGTTGACGTCCGCCACGTGGACGCTCACCTGCGGGGCGACGCGCGCCGCGTCACAACGAGCGCTGCGTCACAACGAGCGCAGCCCCAGCACCCGGCGGATTGTGGTCCGCCGCTCGTAAAATGAATCGTCGTCACGATCGATCCACTGCTGGATAACGCCTCCACAAAGCTGGTGCCATCTCTCGTAAAGCTATTGAAGACTCGAGTCAACGTTTGCTCACTGGCAGGTAAATCGTTCTATTCCGCTGCCCTGACGAGTCTGGAGCGCCCTTCCCTCACCTGTCTGTGCTGTGCACTCACTGCCCATTTCCGTCCAGTCTCAGTGCCTGGCCCTCCTCTACGACTGACTGCCTCTCTATAAACGAACGATGCTCACTTGTTATGTGCAGCATCTTGAGATGCGGTTGGCCTTAGGAGCTATGCAAATCCTAATTGCATCGCACCTTTTCCCGTGTTTCTAATGCCAATGCTTGTCACTAATGTCGGCGAAATCTCCACCTTCTTTTCGATCGTGTCTCCTTCCTTCTGTGTTTATAACTGTAGGAACAACACCGTGAGTGTGAGAACGCAGTGAAGCACTGGGACGAAGTTGCTGGTATATATATGTGTGTTTCCGGGTGCGGTGGCCAAGTGGTTAGCGCGCTGGGCTACCAGTCTGGCGACCCGAGTTCGAATCCCGCTCACGGCCAACAAAGTGACGATTTTCTGAACCGGTCCTGGGCCTCCCCTAGGTCGACTCAGCCTCAAATGAGTACCTAGTGCGGTGTATAAACATTGCCACTAGGGAGACAAAGGCGGCCGGGCGTGGTGCTGGTCACCCCCCCCCCCCCTCTTGTGTCGTGTCGACCTTCATAGGTGCTCGTTAACGGCACTTGCCCCCTACAGTCTGTTAAGGCTACACGGGGGATCTTTGTGTCTTTGTGTCTGTGTTTCCGGCAGGCTTAGCGTGGTGGCGGCGGTGGCGGCGGCACGTACGATGGTGGTGGAGGTGAGTCGCCGCGTGGGGTCACGTGGCTGGTCCGTCGCCGTCACCACTAGCACGTAGAGACCGGCGCTCACCTCGAAGTCCAGCGCCTTCACGGCGGTGAGCACGCCCTGGTCGCACACGCACACGCACCCGCTCACCGCACCGCCCGCAAGTCGCGCTACGCCGGAGCGGTGGCGGCTTGCGCACCGCACCGTGAAAGTCAGCGGACCGAGTCCGCCTGGAGACTGGACGAGGCACGTAACTCGATGTGGTGCGGCGGGTGTGGAAATATCTTCCGGATCACCGACCTCGATAAAATCGGGCTGAATTTAAACTTTGGTCACGAAAAAATTAAACTCTGGTTATGGAAAATTATACTCTGCTTATGATAAGTAAACTCTGGATATGGAAAAACCCAAAATCACGTAGCTCCATCACCGCCGAGACCACGGGCACTCGGCGACGAGTAGAACGATAAGGAGAGAGGGGGATGCAGCCGCGTTGCGAGCCGGATCCCCGCATCCCTTGGCCGCGGCTCACCCCTCACCGTGCTGTTGTCGATGCTGAACGTGGCGGCGGTGTTGCCGCTCACGATGGCGTAGACGACGCGGGCGTTGTCGCCCTCGTCGGGGTCGGTGGCCGTGACGTTGGCGATGGTGGCACCCGCCGTGCCAGGCCCCTCCGTCAGCAGCACCTCGTAGGCCACGGCGCCGAAGGCCGGCGCGTTGTCGTTCTCGTCCATGATGCGGATGAGCACGGAGGTGGTGGCCTGCACGCGGTTGCAGAGAGACGCGCGCGCACACGAGGTCACGGAGAGACACGTGCACGAGGTCACGGGGTCACGGAGCGATGCGCACACGCGGATACAGATGCGACTCTTTCAGGACAGCTTTTGCGTTGTTATAATCATCATGTTCATTTGTCCAGGAAAATCTCAAGATCGCGAGGGAGAGCACTCGACACGGCTATCCCGAAAGAACAGCTCTGAAGAGCAACCATCAATCTCAAGATTATTTTTGAGTAGGATCCTGGCACGTGTTCACTGTAGGGAGTGATGTTGGCACCACGTGTAATCCAATTTGAATAGTTTGCAGGTATTTTTTTTCAGCATTGGGATGTTTGGTCAATACCACTTACATTGTGTCGTCATTTAGCAGTGGGAGGAAACCTGTAAAACCCAAAGAAAATCTATGCAGAGCGTGAAAACATACAAACGCCACACAGAAAAGGACCCGAGTTGGGCATCAAACCCAGGTGCTTCTTGCTGTGAGGCTGCAGGGCTACTCACTGTACCACCGTGCCACCAATTTTGTAAATATCAATCACTAAATCTCAACAGCCACGTTGAGAGAAATCTCACGCGTACCAAGGTGCTGGTGTGATGATTTACAGCCGAGAAAGAGACTTCAGTTCCGGTAAGATTCATTTGTGATTTATGTCAGCTTTGCGGTCTCCGTATGAGCGTGACTGCAGCTATTATTCAAGCGGAGTAGCAAAAGCAGAGAACATCGGCTTTTAATGTTTCTATCAATAGGAAGTTTTACAGTCTGGCATCACCGGAGCCCAGATGTCAGGAGCGAGGCACTCTGTCTTCCGGCGAAAATGGCAGGTGCCGGTCGCCGTGAGTGACCGTCCACCTGAACGCTGGCTCACGGCTCTCGCTAAAATGCTGCTTCGTGAACGTTCGTGGAGTCGGGCCGCGTGACGTACGGCACTTTCACGCAAGACGTTTACAGTACGGTGGCACGGTCTGGAATCACAGCTCTACGTCTGAGTGGCTCGCCAGTGTCGCAGCAACCGACACGGGGGATAGTTATTGCACACACGGCAAAGAAGTATCAAGTGTCTGCGTGCGGTTTGTAACTGCTCAACGTAATGTTTTACGAAAGGTCACGTGCTTAGCGATATTGTGCCTGAATATTTGTCACAGACATCCGCATGATGAGCTGTGTGATAACGTGCTATTCTACTGCAGCACTGCGCTCAACCGATTTATTTGCAGGATAATCCGGCTTTGAATGTTTCTCCAGTTTGCGTTTCAAGCTTTACTTTGTATGTGCCAGGAAAGTGGAGAGCTTGGAAAACAACCTTCATCTACTCTCTGTAGCGCTTCAATAGGTGAGTGTCTCATGAATTGATGCTATCTTTTCCTGAAATGTACTGGATTGCACAGGCGTCGGTGCACAGTGCGCTGAGCCGGCATCGCTGAGATACAAGCTTAAAGTCTGGGATATAGATAGATTGATGTTTAACATTACAGCACGTACATTTACAAAAAAAAATCTAAAAACAAAAATATAACACGAAGGCTTTCGTGACCAATGTCATCCACAGTCTAGCTCTTTTTCTGAGTTAGGTCATAAACAGAGCGAGACTACGGAAAAAACAACAAATTAACCAAACAAAAACTAACCACGTGTGGTGAAAGGGATGTTGCTCTGAGAGGGTAGCGGGGTGAGAGGCATGTTTGGCGCAAGGCTGCGAGGTGTGGCTGCGTGCGCTCGCTACCGAGAGCGCCGGGTTGCCGTCGTCCTCCACGGTGACGGTGAGGTTGTACGCGGCGCGCCGCTCGCGGTCGGGCGGCTCGGGCCGCGTGCTGATCTCGCCGGACGCGCGGTCGATGCGGAACGTCTGCGCCGCGTCGCCCGCCGTGATGTAGAAGGAGAGCGCCGCGTTGGGGCCCGCGTCGCGGTCCGACGCCAGCACGCGCACCACCGTCGTTCCGCCGCCCACGTTCTGCGGAAAAAACCACAGCGCGCCCGCGGTGAGGACGTGAGCACGCGGAGGCCACGCGGCGCCCACGCGGCGCGTCGATCCCTCGGCGCCCCGTGGGCCTGGGGGTCGGCGTGCCGAGCTCGGCGCCGTCGTCGCGATCACGCATCGTCGCAATCCTAGGCTGGAGCCGCCCGTGCTTAAACCGGCTTCTTAATAATAATAATACTTTTACATTTATAACGCGCACACATTCATTCAATGTCGAAGATAGTCATTCAACGAGGAAAGCGCAGAGAGGCGGAGGAGGCAGCCAGGCGGTTTTCCAGCGCCATATTGCCACCACACACTGCTTTCTATATATTATGATGTTATCGGCCAACTAATTAAAAAGCATTTTTTTTTAGTTGTGGGAGGAAACCGGAGAACCTGGAGGAAAGCCACGCAGAACAGGGGGAGAACACACAAACTACACACAGAAAGGCGCCCAAGGCGGGAATCAAACCGCCTCGGGCAAGATCATTCTTTCTGTGAGGCACGGATGTACCACTGCGCCACCCTGCGCAGCGTCAATAACACAACTTGGAACATAACTGAAATAACTCATTATGATAACTACTTTTCAAAGCTGCTCTGTCAGAATAGCCGTGTCGAGCGTATCCCGAAAGAACGGCGTTGGAAAGTAATTCTAATGCATGGGGCTGTGAAAACATACATCAGTACAGAAGTCTTTATGTTTTTACGCATTGTACACAGGTCACGGGGTTTTCCTCAGTAGCCGTTTCTATAAAAACACAGCAAGAGAAGTGTCCTCTTTTAGAAAAGTAAAGAAATAAAATAATAAAAACAGCACCTATTTCGTAGAAACGTGCCTTGGGTGCGCATGCTGCTCAGCCTTATATGAGTTGGAAACTTTGTTAATGGGAAAAGGGTTTTGAAATCTCATTCAGGAGGGCTCGAGGGTTCTCTGTGGTGTCGTTCCAATATCGTGTGATATAGCACTGCTCCAGTGACCATTAGAGTTCCATTGAATGTGATTTTTAAGCATTTCCTTAATATCGAATCTTCAGAACCATGTCAGACCACCTGGGACATGCAGCTTGGAATTCTACCACCTGCAAGCCGTTTGTTGCTGCTTTGAAGATGTTTGTGTAACTGACCACACATGCTTACATCGACACAAGGCTGTGTTGGTTGTGGAGATGATTCTATGGGACCATCCATCAATTGTCAGAAACCGCTTAATCCGCCTAACCCGGCAGACACAGGGCACAAGGCAGGGCTATACCCACGATGGGACGCCAGTCCATCACAGGCCACCGTGGCAATTTAGTCCGCAGGCCTAATAAACCTATGCAGCAGCATGTCTTTGGACTGTGGGAGGAAACCGGAGTGCCCGGCGAAAACCCACGCGGACACCGGGAAAACATGCAAACTCCGCACAGAACGACACCCGAGCCGGGATCCGAACCAGGGCCCTTCTTGCTATTTTTTTTTATGTTTAACACAATGCTGCCACAGTTTTCACGTTATATTAGTATGTGTGTGTGCGTGCGCCCCACAAATCCCCCGTGCCATCGTGGCAATTGTTACAGTAATGGAGACAAATATGCTACGGCTATACCGCCTGTTCAAATCAGGTCTCCGGCCACCCAGCTTAAAATAAACTTTAAATGCTGCCATGGAAGCTGGGGAATATTGAAAGCTGGTTGCTCTTTCCGAGCTGTTCTCCTCGGGATAGCCGTGTCGAGCGACCTCCCTCTCAACATGGCTATCTCGAAAGAACAGCTCTGCAGAGCAACCATCATGAATCGAGCCGTGAAAACCTACATCAGTACAATATTGAAAGCGTTTCGCTGAAAGTGCGTGCTGCCGTTTATCCAACGAACAGATCGCTGGGTGGGCCACAAGGCCTTGTCGAGTACAGGCATACCTCTTAACGGATAAGATGCGTTCTTGAGGCTTCTCCGCTAAGCAATAAATCCGTTAAGAGAGGTAATTATAACGTGGTTCATTATAACGCTACGGTATTTATTAAATTAATACTATAATAATAATATTGTACTACCACTGATAATAATGCAGTATAATTGTAAAAATAATACCCTAAGCAGGTTTGTAGACAATGTATGGTTCACAGGAGCCTTGGGAGTGCAGTGCAAGTGCTATACTTACTATTATAGAATATTTATTAATGGATATTTTTTTCGTGTCTGTAAAACGAAAATTTGCTGGCTGAGGCTTTGTGGCACAGGGCCAGGCAATCCGCCCATCAGCCGCTCTTGTGCATTAGGTGGGAGTTCTGATGTTAAGTAGAAAAACGAAATCAATCTATGAAATAGTTTTAAATACACTTTTTGTTGACGTAAATGTATAGTTTTCATAACTTTGTGAATTTATGACACGACTGCGTGTATTGGCAATTGGATTAAATTTCAATGTCTCTTGGAATTTATGAAGTTTGCAAAAAGATTTAAAGTAATGTGCTTTTACGTTAGTTTAAGCCCAGGTGGTCCCGATTGAAATCAAAGACAAAGTAATACATTCTCCACAAATGTGCAAAATTTGTCTTTGTCAAAACCCAGCGCCGAAATGCTGGCCTGAGTCCAGGCTTGAGGTTCCATTACATCGCTCGAAGTGAATGTGCTTTGGTGGCACTATAACTCTCTTGTTCAGGATTCACCACAAAAATACCGATTAAAATATGGTTCAAATGAGATTATGTATATTTCTGGGTGCCCATTTCATTATGAGGAAGGTGCTGTTCCCTTGGAACAATTCAATCGTGTCTCAAAACTGGGGACATGTTGTGAGCTTCTGCTGCAGCCAATTAACAACCCTTGGTACAGGCAACTGAAGCCGTGATGCAGGTAACAGTGAATTTGAGTCAGATTCACAAACACGAATTTGCTAAGATTTTGCTAAGATCACTGGTAATTTGCCACATTGCAGGCAGTGGAGGGTGGGTCGCTGCAGTTGCTTGTGGCATAGCTGGCAGCTTGTTTGCAATTTTCACTCTAATTGTTTTTTAAATAGTCGATTTCTTTTTAACATCACAGCACTGGCTCAAAGACCCAAAACGCCAAGCAGCCAGCACCAAAGAGCACTCTTCAAGTTATAACAGGTGACAGTTAACAGGTTCCTTGAATAGAGCACGGTTATAAGAACCTGGGGAAACGGACGTTTGGAAATAATTTCAGAGTGAAGCAGTGCGAGGAAAGCAGCATCAGACAGTGTTTGGACCGGCAGAGTGGTGAGTGGGTGGGTGAGAGGGGGAGCGAGTGTGTTGTGACATGCAGCGTGCTGGCTGAACACGGTGTGGATGACACATAACGGTCAGTATGGTAAACCGAGTCCTCAACATAAGTGGACCGAGTCCTCAACATAAGTGTACATGCTCACATCGCCCGCATTGCCCACCTCCTCCACGCTCACGGCGTCACCCACCTCCACCACGCTGACGGAGTATCCCGCGGGGCTTAAGAAGGTGGGAGCGTTGTCGTTGACGTCCAGCACGACGACCGTCAGGTTGAAGGTGGTGGAGCGCGACGGGGAGCCTCCGTCCAGCGCCACGACCTGCGCAATGCACCGCACCGCGTGACCTTGTGACGATGCAACTGTGCGGTGTGACGATGCGGCGTGAAGCGATCCGGTACTGGAGCCTGCTAAGCGGGGCTCTGGCCAGGGCTCCATTCAGGCTATCATCCCTCTCAGGTTGAGAGAATGACTGATGCCCTACTGATGGTTGCTCTTCAGAGCTGTTCTTTTGGAATAACCGTGTGGAGCGCTCTCCCTCTCTCCCTCGCGACGTTCCGCCTCCCACGTTGGAAGCATTTCAGATCGGAAGAACAACCGTCATAAATCGAGCCTTGACAACCTACATCAATACACTGACCCCCTATTGTCATTCCATGGTTATACTGGACTCCAGCATGGGTATGTGGAATTTCCATCGGCGGCTGTTAGTCGCCCATGGATATGAATGCCGTCTCGGTACCCATATACACAGGCGGATGCCTTAGTTTAACTTTTGAGCATAGGGAGAGCAAATTGCCCGAGGCAGTTGTCTTAAATTGTTAAATCCCAACGCTTAAATCACAACACTAATGTGAGTAATAGAAAAGTTACCGTCACTTTGATTTTCGCGTTCCGTGCCACACTGTGCAGGTGATTTCTCATGCTGAGATAACAATTCGTCACTGCTGTAAGTGGAATATTTTTTTGTCATTTGGGCACAACTACATGATTGAAATACCTTGATCGGCCCAGGGAGGCAGGGGCCCACTAAAGTTATAAATATGTCACTTCTTTGACAGCCTAACTGGAATATGTTCTGTATACTCTGGGTGTCCAACACAAGCAACAGGGAGGTGACCACCTTTTGTAAGTCGTGATTTCTTTCAATCACATTAACATTTCTCTTGTAAGTCATTAACCATCCCACCGTTGGGAAAAGGCCTCAGTCTCCAGTGTCGCCCGATCTACTCCATCTCTCGTCACCTCTTCCGGGCTTTGCGCTCCTCCACATCTTCCCAATCTTGCCCCACGATCTCATTCCCTGTCCACCTCTCTCGCTCGCTCATTCCCCCGTGGAGCTTCAGCCCATCCCATCGCTATTTTGCCCGTTTATCATCCGACGTCCGAGCTCGATGTGCCGCCCAACTCTGTAAACCGTGTTTTCTATTCGTAAATTCTGTCTGTTGTGCTAGCCTTAATTCACAAGTCACCACCGTTCGTGATGTTGCCAATTCTCGATGCGTTCTGCGTCCTTTGCTGCGTTATTTTTTGTCACGATGCTCGTCAAGCTTCTATCGGCTCTTTAGCCAGAGGCACCAGTGCCCACAAGGTCATTACTGTAGAAAATAAGAACCCATCATTTTCCTTTTAAAATACGTAGGTATTTTTTCCCACGTGAAAGGTTTTTTTTACCCCCGCCATACAAAATATGATTAATGGAACTTGAAATTACAATTTTATTTTTCAACAAGTCTGCTCTGTACTGATGTACGTTTTGACGACTCGATTCATGATGGTTGCTCTTCAAAGCTGTTCTTTTGGGATAGCCGTGTCACTGAGCGCTCTCCCACGTTGGAAGCATCGTGAGCCCGTCTGCTCTGGCCACTTCTACCATTGTGATGCCTCTTCCGTTTTGCATCACTGTACCGTACAGTTGATTTAGCATCATCCGCCATGATGCCTGATTATTTTGTTATTTTGATCTTGGCTCACCTTCAATAATCACCACAGATATACAAAGTCTGCTCTTCCCCAGTTGTCTCCTTAGAACAATTTCATTGTATTCTGCGTAACTGGCGCGTGTGACCTTTATCTTTAGTCCCAGTTTGCAAGCCTTGCCGAGTTCATCATTCGCCGTGACTGTGGGGAAGACGCCTGCTGCGCTGGCTGTCTTCGTGCTGTGCTCCACCAGTTCAGAATGTCTGCCGTAGTATAAATGTACATTGCCTACATTGTATATTTAAACATTCATACAACGCGCGTCACTGTGGCATTTGCTATGCGTGTCATGACGCCCCGGACGGACGCACACACACACACACCCTTGCTAACAAGATGTTCCATCTCCGGGGCTTATCTACGCACAATATCTTATTCCATAAATACGTAAATACTTCACGTTCCTTGCGGCTGAATGATACGCAGCACTTGGCAGGACTGAGCGCGAGGCCCGAGCGAAGACTTTACCGTCTGGTGGGAACGCTGCACCGCCTGTGCGTGGGTGCGTGCGTGGGTGTGTGCGTGGGTGGGTGCGTGCGTGGGTGCGTCATCTCACCCGCAGCCAGTATCCGTCGACGGTCTCTCTGTCGAGCGGCCGTGCCACCCGCAGCTGCCCGCTCCCCGTCGCCGTCCTCGAGATGGAAAAGGCCCAGCCCGTGTTCCCGTCCGCGATCGTGTAGTTCACCTGCGGTCAGACGAGGCGAGTGAGAAGTATGACTCGCTAGGGCCGGTGGGAGGCCAGCGGGTTCCCCCCTGCTCCGTGAGCGGAACGCGCGCAGTGCCAGCGACGAGACGAGCGCCGTTACCACAATGCAACACTGCTGTTGAGTTGGAGTCCAAACATTCACCGTGCACGATGTTTCAATCATAATTGTTAGTATTTGTTTTTTTTATAATAGTATTTTTAAACCCTTGTTGTTGTGTTCCAGTCCATGTATATGCCAGCACCGGGGTCTGAGGGAAACGGCATTTCGATCCTATATATTAAATGTACATATGGCATAATTGACAATAAAGTTGAGTTGAATTGAACAATAATGGTACGATGTTTAACATTACATATTTCGTGCCTGGTCGAGGACGAGACGCGGATACGGAGACACGGAGCCGAGCCCGTGTGGGTTTCGCCTGAGAGACAATGTGCCCCTTGAGGAGGGATTCGAATGTCGAGGTCGTGGCAGTTTGACGGAGGTGCAGGAGGATGATGCACCAGGTTATGGGGCCGCGATGGAGAAGCGTTGTTCAGCGAGGAGCTGCGGAGCGTGAGCGAGAGTGTGTCGCAGCGTCGCGAGTAGTTCTGACAGACTTACCATCTCTTAGTTTTAGAGATGGTAATCTGAAGGCTACAGTTCAGGTTTCCAAGGTTACTATATATATAAACTGTTAATATCAAGCACATATGGAGCATATAAATGTTAATATTTTTCTATTTAGCAAATACTGTGTGGGCACCAGACACAGCTATGTTTCATAACATCAACTTATTTGCTCTATACTATACATGCAATGCACGAACGTGATACTTTGTTTATAAAAATGCTTCGAAGAAAAATTGGTTTGTTTTTTACGTGTTAACTTCTAGTATTTGATTTCAAGGCAATTGTTAGCTCATTGAAATATTAGAACTAAAAATTCATTATTATTTTAAAAGCGACAAAAGAAAATGTTACAATTCTATTTCTTTACCATTACAATTCCACCACTTAATTCGTTCGTGTAAGCGTCGATCAGTTAGCGGTGATGGGGAATGACTGCAGGTGCAAGTTGGAGGTGAGAGTGGGTGGTCATCGACACTCGGTGCCGAAATCCATTCCCAGGTCTCCCGAGGTTGGGGGCCCCGTGGTGTGACACGAGCCCTTCTCTGTCGCGATACTGCAGCGGGCCACTTATCCGCAGAACATGACGGCGCCCGCGCAGACACGACATCAATGCATCTCTCGTGCCCATTAATCTTCCACGGTTGCTGAATTTATGAGAGCGCACCACTTTCACGCAAGCCCGCGTCCAGGCCGCTTAGGCGATGGGCAGAGGGTAGCGACGGCGCTCGGTCAATCGCCCTCGGTTGGCCCCGGTCTCCGTTACTTAGATACGAACCCTCCGCCCGCTAATTGTTGTAAATGAGCACTCGGGAGTGACACTCACGTCTATCAGCACTACATTGGATTAGCCACACCTCGTGTGGGTAATTAAATAAACCATGACAAGACTAACACGGTGAGGTAGCGGCCTTACAAAAACTCTGACTCACAGATTTTAACATTGCATTATACAACCTTACTTCCCAAAACCGTAAAGATATGCCGCCGCACGGCTCTGCTTGAATGTGTAGATATGAGATGGAGCGTCGCATCGGTCTCGAGTGTGAGTGGGCGAGTTAGAATATCATTAGAGGTCCGCTCGCGAGCGGCTGGCTGCACGCGTGAGTGGTTTATCTAATTTCAGTACGCGGTCTCACCCAGTGCTGACATTATTGAGCGGGGTGAAGGAGCCCACTCTAGAAGGTGTGTGTGTGTGGAGGGAGCAGTAATATAGCTGTTAGCAGCACATAGTGCTACAAACCCAGCAAACCACAGTTCTATTCCCGCTGACGGCCAGTATAAGTGACGACACTCTAAACCGGTCTGGGGACTCCCCGACGTAGACTCGGCCTCAAGTGAGTACCTTGTGCAATGTTTAAACATCACTGGGGAGACAAAGGTGATCACCCACCCACTCGTGTGCAGTGCCAGCCTTCAACGGTGCTACTTTAAGGGTGTGCGCGTGTCTGCGCGTGTCTGCACGTGTGGGGAGCGGTGGCCCAATGGTTTGCGTGCTGGGCTACAAACCTGGCGACCTGAATTCGAATCCCGCTCAAGGCCAACACCAGTGACGATTTTCTGAACCGGTCCTGGGCCTCCCCTCGGTCGAATCAGCCTCAAATGAGTACCTGTTTAAACATTGCCACTAGGGAGACAAAGGCGGCTGGGCGTGGTGCTGGTCACCCAACGCCTCGTGCGCCGTGTTGACCTTCATAGGTGCTACTCACTAACGGCAATTGACCCTACAATCTCTTAAGGCTATACGGGGTGATTTTTCGTGCGTGCGCGTGCGATCGCTCACGGTGCCGTTGGTGCCGGCGTCGCGGTCCGCGGCGTACAGTGTGACGAGCAGCGCGCCCGGGGCGACGTTCTCCCGCACCTCCACCAACGTCACGCTGCCCGCCTCGAACTCGGGGCTGTTGTCGTTCTCGTCCGTCACGTTCACGAACACCTGGCGGCGACACGGGCCCCCCGGTGACGCCGCACACGCACGCACGCACACACACGCACGCACGCGGCCCTCTGCTCCCCCCACCACGGCGTGAGGCCCTCGTGACCCCGTGCACCTTGACCCCGCGCACCCTGACCCCGCGAACCCCGACCTCCCGCATCCCTGACCTCCCGCATCCCTGACCTCCCGCATCCCGACAAGGGGTCCATCCATCCATCCATCCGTTGTCAGAAACCGATTAATCCTGTACAGGGTCGCGGGTGAGGCGCAGCCTATCCCGTCAGATACAAGGCGTAAGGTGGGGCTATACCCTTGATGGGTCCCCAGGCCATGACAGGGCACCGGGGCCAATTTAGTCCACGGCCAATTAACATGTTCAGCAGCATGTCTTTGGACTGTGGGAGGGAACCGGCAGGGTTCACCGGACCGTATTTCACTGCTCAGAGTTGCTCACCGCATGTTGGTGACGGCGGGGTGCCTAGACGTTGAATTGTAGTGCAGTACAACAATGGATTTTGCTGACCTGCCCTTACGCCAACAACGCACGATAATCATGATTTCATGCAAAACAGCATCAGATGCGTTTTTTTCCGCTGCATCGTCTGAGCGATGTTTGGCTGGCACCGGGCCGGTTATATAGACGGGCATTTAGAGCTCTTCCGCCGGCAGTGGCATGAGACAGCCATTGCAGGCCTGCGCCTTTGACTCTATGTACATGAAGATTGGTGTGAAACTTCACATCCACCCCAGGCCAATCACAAGGCCCTGTCACACCAACACATGACCATTCTAAAAAATTTCATTGCTGAGCCACCTGATCGACATTGCTTCCAGTTTCTCTGTGCTTCAGGTGACTGTAACATTTCATTGGAGCAAAGCTGCGACGTTCCTATCCTCACCACTGCAAACATAAGCACCAAGTTCACTGGTGAGCATGCATTATCTCACGGCACTGCAAGCGCACACGTCACGACCGATCACTCGCGCACACTCGCACGCAATCCACCGACACACGCGCGCACTGGCACACACACACACTTTTACCTTCTGCAAATTTATCAGAAGTTCCGTGCCATGTAGGGACATTCAGAGAACAAAACATTAAAATGGGGGGAAAAGCAATTGAACTTCAAGGCGGCTGTGTTCACCCGCGCCGCCGTCACGGTCCCATTCGGGTCACGTCGTCAGGAGCGTAATATAGTGTAGGTGGCCGCAGCTCGGTGGACACCGGAGGATCGGCGTTATCACGGCGGTTCTCCCGAGCTCTGGAGAGCCGCGTGGCTCGGAAATTGCCTCGTTTATTTTATCCCCCACGACGTCGGCCGCATCGTGGGCCGCGCCGATATTAATTCCCGCGGTGAGAATGAACGGCGCATCACTGCTCGTAAATACGAGCCGGCCACCTCAATTCACCCATTCAGACGTCTGCCACCCGTAACGCTTCGTCCCAACCGACCCACCCCCCCCCGTAAGCACCCGCAATGGAGAATACTTTTGATTGAATCCGTTCGTTGTTGAAATTAAACAATGTGCTCTTATCGAAGCTGAGCCCCGGCACTACACTTTGGACAGATGAACACTCAGCGTGGCGCACGAGCAAAACGGAGCGAGCGGGATGGAGCGAGTGAAACGGAGCAATTGGTACGCGGGACGTGGGATGCAGGACGGAGCGAGTGGGACGCAGGATGGAGCGACCGGGACGGAGCGAGTCAGACGGAATGAGTGGTACGCGGGATGGAGCTAGCGGGACGCAGGACGGAGCGAGCTAACGCACCACAGCGATGGCCTCGCGGGGCCCCCCATCGCGTGACAGCACGGTGAGCACGTAGGAGGCCGTCGTCTCGCGGTCCAGGGTCCCCTGCGTCGTGATCTCTCCCTGCGGGGCAGCAACGGATACAGCATCATCAGCACACAAACGCTCAACGACAAACACACACTGTGTACAAGCATATAGGGAAAGTGCTGACAGTAAGCACCTATTTTGGCGAAAAGGTCACACGAGGGGGCGGAGTGGCCAGGTCCACGTCCGGCCGTCTTTGTCTCACCGGTGTTGATGCTTTGACACCACTCTAAGTTCTGGCCGAGTTGTCTTACGGGACGATGAGGACACTTCTGATATCGTTAGCCAGTGTTGCTAGCCGTGGTTGGGAATTGAACCTAGACGGCCGTGTTCACGACGCCGCCGCCGCCGCCACACCACCACGCGCGTGCACGCCATTCGGTGTGAAGCCCAGCGTGACTCCACCACAGATCCACGCTGGGCTTAAATGGGCACAGAGGTGTTGTAATCAAAGCAATTTCAATCCGCATAAATTGGCGAGGGACACCCAAGATTGTTAGACTGTGCAGACGTTTTTTTTCGTCTGTAATTTCTTTCACGCAATATCAATTTACCGCGAACGCCACGGTAACGGCCGCTCTCAAAAGTACGCGGCGTGACGGCTTTTGGAACGACGCATCCCAACTTCGTAAATAAATGAGATCTGTTTGCGAGGGACGGCCGAGTTACTGGTGCCGCACTCGCAGCCGCGCGCAATTAGGCGCCGCGGTCTGAAGCAAGGCGGGGTGGCGGTGGGATCTGGGAGCGGGAAGCCTCTTCATCGTCGCTGCTACAGCTTGCGCGTCATAAACCCAGCAGCGTGCCTCAAGCACTTATCACTAAAGCTTCCTTCTGCTTCATCTGCTCGCTGTGGCCGTGCTGTCAAACCCAGAGCCCTTTTCCGTGACACGACACGGTCCTCTAATGGGAGGGTGTTGTGCCAGTGACGCACGAGACACGCTCGCTTGCCGTGCCGGCAGAATTACCGCGCCTTCTAACCCTCAAAAGTGATGATGTCCTCCCTCCGCGTGCCTGATGAGGACGCGTGACAGTTAGATGTCTGTGTGAGATGATGCCTGAGCAATTCCCATCGAGCGATAATGGCTTTACACAGGCACGATGTGTATAATTTTCCGTGTTATTTGTAACAGTTCTGCCATAATTATTACTAGGGCGGAACGGTGGCACGGTAGGTAGTGCTGCTACCTCACAACAAGGAGGACTTTAACAATCTGTTAAGGCTATACGGGGGATCTTTGTCTTTGGTGGTGGTC
>JAZEWU010000002.1:6289834-6319197 GCA_036362915.1 Geotria australis
TGGGACTCAGCCGAATGGCTTCGTGTGGGAAACAGGTGCGCCGGGCCGAGGTTGTCAATCATCTAGCGTTCACCGTCTTACTAGTAGTCAGTCAATCCAGGCAGTCTCCTCTGATTGAAAGCAGGTTCTCAAATGTGGTGAGTTGTTGGTTTCAATCTGGTCACCAATAAACGCATTAAAATTAACTGCAGATAATTTGCTATATTCCAGTTCTGCAAATTAAAAATATGTTGACTGCATTGAAAGAAACACCCCTGTCAGTAGCAGGGCGGGTGGGACAGTATTGCCCCCCCTCCGAATGCGTGCACTGTAGCTCACTTCACGTGATCTCAGTTGTAACTCTGTGACGTCTACTTCTGCGGGCTGTTCTCTTGCACTATTCTGCGAGAGATCCCAACAGATACTTCGTCGCGCGACGTGACATCACGGTAGGAATGAAGTTGTCGAACGACACAAAACAAACCGCAACGATAACACAGCAGCGCCGGCAACGCATGACGTCGGCGCGCTGTGCGACAGCGGGGGCCCGCACCGATGAGCGTGAGCGTGGTGGTGGAACTGAGCGCCGGCGTGCCCCCGTCCGTGGCCACCAGGCGGAGACGGTAGGCCGGCACGGCCTCGCGGTCCAGCTGCACGAGCGTCGTGATGACCCCCGTGATGACGTCCAGCTTAAAGTCAGGCCGGGGCACGACCGCCGTCATGGAGTAGGTCACGTTCCCATTGGGGCCTTCGTCCGGGTCGGCTGCCATCACCTGCGAGGGAAGAGACGCGGGCGGTGGTACGCGAGGTGGCCAGGAGATGGCAGTACAGCAATGGGTTCCCGAATCTGTATACAGGATGATGAGATTTAAGTGGCACTAGTCCATGAGGCAGAGCACGTGTTGGTACAATCTAACGTAGCAACACTTCAGGAGTACTAATTTATTGATAAGGCTAATAATAGTGTCACCTCCAACTAATTCATCTCATCTCATTGTCAGAAAGCGATTAATCCTATACAGGGTCGCAATGAACCGGATCCTATCCTGGCAGGCACAGGGCGCAAGGCAGGGCTATACCTATGATGGAACTCCAGTACATCATAGGGCACCGGGGGTAAATTTAGTCAGGACAATTAACCGAGGCACGGCACGGTGGCGCGGTGTGTAGCGCTGCCACCTCGCAGCAAGAAAACCCAGGTTCGAATCCCGGCTCGGGTGCCTTGCTGTGTGGAGTTTGCATGTTCTCCCCGTGTCTGCATGGGTTTTCACCAGGCACTATGGTTTCCTCCCACATTCCAAAGACATGCTGCTGCATAGGTGATTTGGCCTGCTGACTAAATTGCCCCCGGTACCCTGTGATGGACTGGCGTCCCATTATGGATATAGCCCTGCCTTGCGCCCTGTGTCTGTCGGGATAGGCTCCGGCTCACCAGGATCCTGTACAGGACTAAGCAGTTTTCTGACATGATGAGGCTTAACCTAGGTAGCAGTATGTCTTTGCACTGTGGGAGGAAACAGGAGTGCCCGGCAAAAACCCATGCGGACATGGGGAGAACATCCACACTCCACACAGAAAGGCACCCAAGCCAGGATTTAAACCCACGCCCTTCTTGCTGTGAGGCGGCAGCGCTACTCATAGCGCCTCTGTACCGCCCATTTTATCATCAGCGGATGTAAATTTATTATTTTGGCCATACTAAGCACAAAATATGGTAACGATCTATCGATACGAATTGTGATATGAGGCAGCACAGCATCGCGAAACCTGGAGAAAATTCCAGCAGTCACGAAAAATCAGTTTCCATCTCATGATGAATAGACACCAGTTATAATTTAAAAGATAACACAAGCAACTCTGCAAGCAAACCAAAACATTCATTCCATGGCTTGTATTCAGCTGTAATTGCGACAATTTTCGATCAATTCTGTACGGTGAAGATGGCTCGAGCGTCTTATTTCTTTCAGCGTCTTTGTTCACAGCATAACTTGTTATTTTCCATATTTCCGTGAAAATGTTGGAGCTCTGGGGAAAGGGATCACGGAAACGATCTCTCGCTGGATGGTCACCTGGCGATGCGTTCATTTCATGCCGACATCGGCCGTAGAGAGCGAGCTTGAAACGCGCTCATCGGACCATTTGCAAGACACGAAAAATGTAAGCGCCTGTAGGAATCTCTTTAATGAAATGTGTTTTTAAATTGGGTGCATTAACTCTGCAGGTTATAAACACGCGTAGGCTGCACACCGAATCACAAAAGGAAAACAAAAACAGGAATACTTTTCATTATAAGCAAATACACTTTCCTAAAATGCACTAAGATTTTTAAAAAGTGTATAGAAAGACGTAATTTATTCTGAATATTATTTTAGAGGAGGGTCTTGCCTTGGAATGCTTCGCTAATTGAGTGATGTTTGCATTAACAATACAGCGTAACCACCTAACAAATGTTTACTAAATCTGACATTCACTATATTTATGCATTGCTTACATGCCACTGCTGTCCATTGCTTATTTCAATTCAGATCACTTCACCTCCGAAGCGGTCGTCCTCTCAGCCAGGTTCTCTCCGTTAAAAGATGAGCTCAGCATTTTGTCAATGTATGCAGTAGGTCATGACCCAGGTCCTAATAACGTTACCTTCTGAAACTGGCTAAGGAGGCATCCAGGAATAGGCGGCAGGGTTGTGCAGTGGTAACATCCGTGCCTCAAAGAAATAAGGTTCTGCCCAAGGCCATTTGATTCCTGCCTCGGCACCTTTCGATGTGGAACGTGTGCTCTCCCCCTGTTCCGCATGGGTTTCCTCCGTGTTCTCCGGTTTCCTCCCACAACTGCTTGCTGATAATAATTTTAATTTGTAATGCTCTGCGACTGCCACACTGTACTTTCTCACGTACGGATTGAACGACAGAGAGGCGTGAAGATGAACCACGATCAAGCAGGAAGGCAGCCACGCGGTCAGCCGGCACCAACAAGTGGCCAAGAACTGCGGTCCTCTCCATATTAAGCTGTTGTTTACCAATTAATGAGTGTAAGGAAACCGGACTACCCGGAGGGAACCCACACATACGAAGGGGGGGGGAAACACTCTATTCCACCATAAAGGGTGAACATTTCGCAACTTCTCAGGCCTGCAAACAGGAAGGCAGATTTGCAACATCTGTGCGACGATCCGCCAACCCCCAGCTGCCTCGACAGCGCTGGGCGAGCGGCCACGCGCCACCGCCGCCGCCCTCACCTGGAAGAGCGTCGAGTTGGCCGGGAGCCCCTCCAGCACTTGGAGCAAGTACGGCAGCCCCACGAAGCTCGGCTCGTTGTCGTTGACGTCCTGGAGCAGCACGCTGACCGTGGCGCTGGCCGTCGCCTGGCGCGGGGGGGACCCGCCTGCGGGGGGCACGGTCGCGTCGTGGGGGGGGGGCGACGGGAGGATTAGACGGACAAGAGCGGGGGGGCGCTTAAGTTCAGGACAAGCGTGCTTCCAACGAAATGTCGCGAGGGAGAAGGGGAGAACGCTCGACACGGCTGTACCGAAAGAACAGCTCTGAAGAGCGTCCGTCATGAATGGAGCCGTGACAACCGACATAAGTACAATGAGGGCATTTACACAGCAGCGCCTTATGCCTGCTGGTTAATTTTATGAATCTTGCATATATTTTAATGATTGTCAGCAACTCGTATGTTTGTTGTGTCGCAGGAGTCCCGTAAACAGCTTGCAAGCTCGCTGGGTATTTTCCTGCTGTAATAATAAACATCTATCTATATAACTGGTTCGTGACAGACTGAAGAGGTAGGTTTGCTAAAGGGTGGGCGGTGGGTAGGTTAACGGGAGAATTTGTAAGTGGAGTCAATAGTCAGATACTGAAGGTGTTATCGTCAGCTATGACCTATCCCATGGTGGACGAAGGCCTCCCCAAGCAGTCACCTTCTCTCACTGTCATCCGATGCAGTAATGAGTTTAGCTCCCGCACGCGCTCACACCATCGCCACGGTAAATGTCCTCTTGGTGGTATATTCTCTTTTGGCTGCGACTCAATAATGAGTCTCGATCGATGGCCCCCTCCCTGCTGTCCAGCCCAAGCCCCACTTACTATTGCTAACAGGCAATATAATATGATGTCTCTCACTTGTATTAGATAGCTAAGGCCCTTAAAGCGGGTGAGAGGCCAATGAAACGTGTATCTTGCAAAGCAAACTTTGCTAAAAGGCAGTAATAACTACAAGCACAGCAACCATATGCATAATATATCCATTTTATGGGTTGGGTCACGTACAAAATAAGCGTCGTAAACCCGTGCTATATATTACGATGTTAACTCCCCCTATTCTGCATGGGACAAAAACCCATGCAAAATAGGGGGAGAACACACGATCGCTGCACAGCAAGGCACCTGAGGCGAGAATTAAAATGCTCAGATGTTACACTGATGTTACCATTGCACCACCCAGCCGGACGTGTTTAGCCAGGATGATCGCCGTCTTGTCTGCACAGCTGATAATAGTACCCTACTGGCCATGCGCAAGATAATTTACATTTTCAGGCAAAGATCCGTTTTATCACTTTGGAGTTGTCATTTGTTGCATAAGAAGGATATCTGTAAATTGTGTCCATATCCCAAGAGAACAATTATTGTACGCTCAATTTCCATATCAGATAATTGATATCTAAGTCTGATGATGAACAATCACGGAGCTTTAAAATGGGTTTGGCCACACAACCCGAGCAGAGCCCTCTCTGAAACATCATAAGACTCACCGCGGCAGTCCTGTGCACGACAATAACCAATCACAAGTACACTATATCCTTGAGAGTATATCTAAAACAAAACGAAAACGAGCAGGTGCCCTACACTGCAAAGTGGCTGCTTTAATAGCTAAAGCACAGGGAGGAGGGGACGAGGAGACGGGGAGGGCAGCGAAGTGCGGCCAGGACTGGAGTGAGGGGCGAGCGGGGAGTGCGGGGGAGGGCTGGATGGCTCCCGGGAGATCTCGATCTGGGGGTCAGTGCCGCCGGGTCGAGTTAAGGGCGGCCGGGGTCAACTCCCAGGAGCCCCCCGCCGGGCCGAGGGCCCCGCGGCGCCAGTGCGTGATTGAGTTACAAGCTCCGATAGTGAGAAGTAAATTATGAAGAGTGGGAAGGCCTCCCCGCAGAGCTGCCCTCCGGCCCACACCGCCTCTGACCGGGCCACAAGGTTAGAGAGAGTCTGCGAGAGATTAGGGGCTTTAAACTTGTCGGCTGTGTGGGATTAGGGTTATTGTCTAGGTAAGATTAAATTTATTGGTGCACTCTCAGCCCTCTGGGGACGGTAGCGTGGAGTCGGAATGATCTGTCTCTGTTTCCCCCTCCTTACATTTAACCCATAGCGCAGTGGTTCCCAAAGTGTGCGCCGCGGCACTCTGGGGCGCCACGGGATATTCCAATGTTTCTATATATGCCATATATTTTCTGACTTTGGGCGCCGTGGAAAAAAATCCAGATACACTAAGGGTGCCGTGAACCGAGAAAGTTTGGGAACCGCTGCAATAGCTGAAGAGAATGGGCGACCGATTCGCTAACGGTTACGACCTGAAGCTGCTTCCTTATGATTCAATAACCTGACGCTCACGTGTTATGCAACATACGCAAACGTATCCATTGTGAATATGATTCGAATTAATGCAGTGTTTTAATGGGTTTTCATTTGTTGTAAATTATTATTCAGTTACTTAACTCCAGACGAGGTAAAGTCAAACGGAGACTAAAAGCACAAAGGAACAGTTTGAGGATTAAAAACAGAACATACTGATGTAGGTTTTCAAGGCTTGATGTACGAGAATTGTTCTTCATAGCCATGTCGAGCCTTCCTTGTCTCTCCTCCGAATCTTGTATACATCTTAATTATTGTCAGTAATTTGCATGTTTGTTATGTTTGTTGTGTCGCCAGAGTCCCGTAAAGAGCATGCAAGCTCACTGGGTATTTTTCTGCTGTAATAATAAACATCTATCTATCTCTGAATGGTTCAACTGAAACGCATTTCAGCTTAACCGTAAATAAACGCCTGATGATGCCTCGAACATGGGAGATGAAACGTTGCAAAGGAGAGTGAAGGAACACTCGACACGACTATCCCGACAGAACAGGCTACGGACAGCAATTCTTAAAAAACACATTTCAACTAAGTTTGATATTTAATGTTTTTCTCTGCTATGAATCGTTGAACGTTAAAGATATATATATTTTTTCCATTCAGGGGTAGTACCACCTGCGCATTAATTTATCCGCAATGCGGGTACTGAAATCGACAACGCAGTTCTCCGCTCTCATTCCTTCTTCCTGTACGCGGTTCCCGATCGGAGCAGCTGAAATAAACCGTGAAGCAGGAAGAGAGTCTGTGCAGGCCGTGTCCTCTCCCTGGTGCGGGTCATGAGCGTCGCTCGCTCTGTGGACGCCCGGCTGGCTCATATTCGCAAGGAGCGCAGCGTCGCCGGTAGCTTTGCAGAAGAAACAAACTAAGATGTTCCTGCGACTTGACGCAAAACTGCTGTCTGTGTGCCTCCTGGCAGGTAACGCCCTTTCGCTTATTACATTTGTGGAGGAGAAACGGGACCGCTGATTTCAGATGGTAAATGTGTTTTCTTAACAATGTCCACGCGTTGCGGTTCGCAAAGGCGTCCATCGTCGACGAGCGATGCACCGTCTCAACGGACCCTCACCTGGTTAGAAGAGTGGGTGGCCTAATATTCCCAGAGTGATGTTGTGAGCGCTAAGTAAAAGGTATTGCTGGCTGCTTATTTAGTAAAAATAAAGCGGCGGTGTCAGCTCTGCCTCCCCTATGCTTGGGACATATTTCACCAGAGGCTCTTTGTGCAGCCTGTGTGTAACGCTAGACGGTTAAGCCACTCGGCATCTAAACAATTCCTATTGTGGCCTAATAAACCCAATGTTGCGGTTTCATGGCCATTCGAACACTGCTGCGGAGCGCTGTGCTGCCTCATCTGCCACACTGCTCGTGGCAGATTCACAGAACAGCACCACGCGCTCCATTCTCACCAGGTCCATGTGTACACATACTTAGGGAAATATTATGTCGGAAACTCAATACGCAAGTTTTCGCGAACGCTTGTTGGATGGCGTGTTGCGGAATGTCTTCTCTCAACCTTTTGCCACACGCCGCCACCGCTGCTGCTATTGTAATCTGTTCAATCATGTGTCAGCCTGGCAATGTGGAGCTCTGCAGGTGGCGATGAACGTGAGCAACGCGCCACAGGAGGTCAACCTGAGCTGCAGGGTCACCACAAGCAACGAGCGTATCGCCGTGAGCTGGTTCTATAGCTCGCTGGAGCAGTCCGTGCAGGAGCGGGAGCCCCTGTGTTACCCAAATGTGTGGTACCGGAGCGACTATGCCCGCGCGTGTGGCAAAATGTTAACAT
Organism: Geotria australis; assembly: GCA_036362915.1. Lineage (NCBI taxonomy): Eukaryota > Metazoa > Chordata > Hyperoartia > Petromyzontiformes > Geotriidae > Geotria > Geotria australis. Next base: position 6,297,222 of record JAZEWU010000002.1, read on the forward strand.
ACCTCGCGGACGACAACACCTTCGTGCTGAAGGTATGAGGCAAGATTCGCGTTTATCGTCAATTGCTAACTCGCATTGCAGAAAGTGCTTATTTTAACGTGTCAAGACGAGATGTTGTAATTGCCATCATGGCTGTGTCGGTGAGCTTAATGCGTGATGAGTGTTCCTCTTGGTGCAGTTTTAAGGAATTATATAAATGTTCGTTAGTGAAAGTTAAAACGAGAAGTTGAAATACGGTCACTCGTTATGCAGGAATAAAAAAGGTAAGGTTGGCTGCTTCTGCTTGTCTGGCTGCAGATGCTGGTTGCGTGCCGACTCACATCCCTGTTCCTCATTTTTAGACGTAATCTCCTGATCACTCTTCCCCTCCCACATCGCCTTTATCTTAGCCACTTTTTACTTTCAATCATCTAGCACAATTCAAATAATTTTCAAATCCTCGGTACCACCTCGGACTCCGCATTGTCACCACGGCCGTGTCTTCAATACAATAAAGAAACGTGACAACCACCATCTCGGAGACTAACGGCACAGCCGCCTAGTGACACAGCCGCCCAATGTTAACGACACCACACCAAACACGGGCTAATAGCACTGTCGGAACCCACATCTATTACAGCACTCGGATATCTGAAAAAAACCCCTCGCCAAACTAAGCGGCTCTAAAACAATCTGTCTCGCGCTGTCCTCGGCATCACGCGTGGCCGCCTGGCTTCGATGGTTTGAATAAAAACGTTGCGCCGGCTCCCCATCAATCCAAGGGCACAATACGGAATTGCTATCCCGTGCCACCGGGCTCTCTCGTAATGTCTCCTGCCGTACGTCCACCCATCTCACCCGACTGCGCCCGGAAAACTTCCGCATCCCACGGAGCACGTCTAGCAAGCTGCTCATCGCCCCCGCATCCGGTCCTGGCTGAGCTGAGCCTCACCACCGCTGCACCAGCGGCAGTCTGGACCTGTCTCCCACCGCGCATTCGATTCATACACACAGCATCATCCACCTTAAACACCCTCACCCATGGAGGCGAAACACGTTGGGAGGCGAAACGTCGCAAGGGAGAGATGTAGATCGCTCGACACGGCTATCCCGAAAGAACAGCTCTGAAGAGCAACCATCATGAATCGAGCCGTGAAAACCCACATCAATATATGTGTTGATGATAATTGTGTTAATCATAATTATTGTTGGCACTGGCTCATTGTCTGGATGCCTTGCCGCTTGTCCGCGAGTCCTCACACCTCTGAGCTATTCTATCTGAGATTGAGTCTATGCTCTGTTCCAGGTGCCAAACAGGCGGCATGGGCGCTACGAGTGCCACGTTAATACCTGGAGCTGGGAAATCTGGCTACTGATATGGAAGTTTGAGGAACATGCCAGCGGGGAGGTAGTGCTGATGAGCAAAGGTGGGTGTGGTGGAGGGCTGCCCTCCTGAATTTCGAATCATAATCAAATATCTGAAAATCGCGACTCGATACGAACTGAAATCTTGTTTCGGACTGATCTGAAACTAGAGGTCATGTCACTAATTTGACATCACGTCCATGGCGTCCATGTGGCATCGGCTGACGTCACCTTATATAACGTGATATAACGTAATTGAAATGATGCGAAAATCTGAAAAGGGTCCTGGAAAATCCCAAACTCTAAAGACCGAAATATCTTAGTGTTAAATTCCTACCAATGGTATTAGTTCCCCTAAAGCAGATGTCTGGGCAAATTAAAATTAAGGACTTTGTTTAGAAAGTCATAATATTCTTCAATCGGTATGTGCATAAGTTCTTGTGTACCTAGTCTGGCATGTGCACCATGGTGACGTCACTGCCATTTAGAGATTAACGGAGGTTGTTGTTGTTGTGTGTTTAACAGTTTTAGCTACAGTTAAAAGTATAAGAAACAGCCATGGCTTTATGTTACAATATCATTGTCACTATCATCATCACCACCACCACAGCCATGATCTGGGTGAAGGCCTCCCCAAGCTATCGCCATTTCTCACAGTCCTACGATGTAAACAAGTTGAATAAGCTTGGCTTTAGAATAGAATTGAGAATTACGGAAGATGTCTGCAGATCGTTTCTCAATGGTGGGAAGTGACCATGTCAAAGAATACTATTTTAAATATTAGGTGAATAGCATCAAAAAATCTAACCAACATTTGATTATTTGTTACAGATAGAAACCTTCGCCAACCCTCGCAAGTGACTGAAAGTAAGCTGTTTTCGTCAACATGCATACATACAATTAACTCACAAACCGGACCGCACTATGCATACATACATATTGTGCAGTGTTTCTCTTCAAAGTTTAACTGGAATTTCTTTTATACCATCAGGTAGAAATATTCAGCCACCAACAGAAACTACAGAAAGTAGGATAATCTAACATCTATACATGCTTAACATGCTAAATACACTTAAACATATCTTTAAATATTTCCTAGAAGACTATTTGTTTCATATTCCACGCACCTTGTCCTTTGAAAATCCATCACACGTGGCACACAGTTGCTACGCTGATGTCGGTATCATGCTTTGACTTGAGAAATGCTCGTAAGAGCAATTCTCATACATTAAGCTGTGAAAACCTGTTTTGGCTTACGCTTGCTTACTTAGGAAAACCTCAATGAGTCTCAGGACCCCTTTTCATGAGGATCCTGCCAAGTTTATTCTGTAGGGGGTGATGTTTCAACGTGTAATTACAATTGAGGAATTTGCAGGTGAATTTTTTTATAATTGGAATGTTTCGGCCAATACCAGATGCACTTTAATTTCCCTAAATTTACCTAGGATTATGATTAATTCATGCAATGACCGCTGTGTTTTTGTTTATCATCCTGGCTGTGCTAGGCACCGTGCCACTCCACAACACGAACAATACAACCCAGCCTTTTCAGCCCATGGTGCTGCTGTTCGGCGGTCTGTTGATCATAGCGGTAGCGGTAATCTGTGTGTGCTGGTGCGTCGTGAAGAAACTGCGATCGCGAAAATGTAAGACACCGTCATCATCATCATTAATGTAACGGGTGGCCCCTCCTGTGAGGTCGTATAGAACGAGCCGCTCGATTTGGCTCAACCAGGGGAATGTGTTGCTCAGCGGTCTCGGTGGCTTTGGTGGCACCTTTTGTGCCACTCAAGTTCAAGGCTATAATCGGTGAGTGGCGCAGCTGGCTTTGTTCCAGATGAAGCTGATTGCAACTATCAGCGAAACGTCGTACCTTCATTGTAAATAGTGTGGGCTCGCTCTACAACATACCGGTGTGCTGAAGTAGTAACGAATTGGCACGTTTTTGTTCACGTGACAACCCTTTACTGATTGGCTGTGTCGGGTGGAGGCGGGTTTACGACACTTGTACCTTTTTACGTGACCTAACTCATAAAAAGAGCTAGACTATGGATAACATTGGTCACAAATGCCTTCGTGTTAAATTTCTGTCAGTCCGTCGGTCAGTTTTTATTCAAGCTATGTGGCTGTTTTTAACAGTTGTCTAGCAGGGAGGGGTAAGCAAATTACAACATCTCAGGGCACCGGGGGCAAATTAGTCAGGACAATTTTGACTGAGGGGAAACCGGAATACCTTGCGAAAACCGACGCACACACAGGGAGAACATGCAAACTCCACAGAGAAAAGCACCTGAGCTGGGAATCGAGTCAGGACCCGTATTGCTGTGAGGCAGCAACACTATTCACTGTGCTACCTTGCCACCAGTCGTGAGATCAAGTTCCAGCCAGGGTCACCTCGGCCCCTTTATCTCTCCATAACGTGAGCGCTGCTGAGTTGGACTCCCTCACGAGTGAGAGCTCTAACTGGAGCTTAGAAATCACACTTAACAATGTGGAATTTCCATGCAGATTCTCAGGCCCGCTGATGGCGACGATCACTGCGAATCGTTGATTTGATCGCGAAGACACGTTTGCTTGCTTTTCTGGAACGTTAGCCACTGCTGCACTCTTGGGTTAAGAGAAATGTGAGTTGTGTGGCTGTGTGACCTTGGCCGGGAACCGACGGCCTTCCAATGCGGCACTAAGCGCACCGTAGAAAAAAAATCAGGCTAGCCTCTGGACAGAATTGTACACATAACGTAATCAAAATAACACGTCAGAAGGACGGATGCCTCGAGTCTTAACCAACGTGCACAATAACATTTTCACTTTGCCACGTGACGTCAGTTGCGATAAATATATTTTTTCTCTCTGAACAGATGAAGAATCATCACCGGATCAGCCAGAACAGTGAGTCCAATCAAAGTCTAACAAGGAGACTAAAAACCACAATCAGTCACCATCCATCTCCGCATATGACCCACGCCACTCGAGCTTTAAAATAGCAGCAAAAGATTTCTCCCAAAAATGATCACAAATTGCTTTGATGAAATAACGAGTGAATAAAGCAGACATTTGTCTTTTTTTTCAGCTTGAGTGACAAAGAGAAACAGCATGCCGAAAACGTGTACGATATCCCTCAAGGTAACTGTCCGGTTGTAATTGCAACACAAATCACGCAGATTAAAAGCCCACTTGTAACACACGTGCTTTTGTCATCGGGGAATGTGTGCCTCTCACTGACGTTGACTGGTGGCTGTGGCCCGCTCTGTGCAGGCCCTAAAACGTGCGCCGCCCCTGTCACTAAGCAAGGTAAGCTCGTGCGAACGCACCACACGCCTGTAAATAACACTCTAACGTTTACGTGACGTAAACTTATAAAGAATAATTTATGCCACCATACCTCACGCAATTCATCAGGTGCTGCATAGATTATTCTTGCGTATATTACTCACGTATTGCTCCCGCATTGGGAGCTCTCGGGCGTTGTGAACGCAAATCATATAAAGGACTGCAGGGCCTATTACATTTTAATGAAGAAAGAAAATGCCAGAATAATTTGCCTCCTTTCTTTGCCCGCAGATCACTGCGAGTACGTTGAGATGATAAGTTACGCTGGCCGCGTGGACACAAACGATTACCAGGTGATGGGACCCAACATCTGCAAGCCGGCAATTAGCGAACGCTTAAACAAATGATGCGGCAACTGGCTGTGAGTCGCAAGAGCAGGTCATTACCCCCCATGCGGTTCGTTAGGCACGAGATCGTGTGTTTGGGTGGTTTCCTCCCGCTGTGTTTCTCCTGCGTCGTTGTGAGTAGTCGTGAGCGGTTTAAATCGCGAGCAGTTTAAGTCGTTGGCCCTTAATTTGTGGGCTCATAAAAAGATTAACCGCTTGATATTTTTGGCACGGAAATACAACACAGCTGTGTTGCTGTTAATGTGGTATTATTGTTGCGTTGTTTTGTAAGAGTGCAAGAAGGTCGTTTTCCATATTGTCCCATCATATAATCCCGTGTTAAAGACATTTTCCGAATATACTTGATGCTATGATTGTGTCACTGGAGAACCTATATGTGTACCTACAACGTGGTTATAGTATACTGTATGTGAATGTAGTGGTTTGAAACCGACGAGACTACAGTACACGCGTGATGTCCTACGGAACGCTCGACAGAGTGGCACTAATGTGGTTGGCTCTTCCGTTAGCGCGGATGCCGTTTTATGAAGCTCCGTCAGTCATTCTGTGAAAGGACGCGCCACTGAGTGCACGAAGCTGGCACAACAGCAGCGCTGCTCTGGCAAACGCGTGTTTCAACTGCTTCCACCGGTTCTTTGCCGAGAAACGACAACACCGGTGAAAATTAGCATTCGAACCTGCCGTGCTATCGATAACGGTCACTGTGTGCCCGCAAATAAAACTGTGGTTTATTTATACGCGCGTATCATCGTCACGACGTTTCTTTAAAGGACAAACGAGAAACCGGCTCGCGAGCGGGCGCGTTGGCGGTGACGGCGAGCGGGCACCTACGGTCAGTGCAGGAGACGACGATGGCCCTCATGTAGGCGTAGGAGACGGGGTTGGGGTCCTCGCGGTCCAGCTGCAGCCCTGTGGTGCGAATCTTTCCGGACGCGCCGTTGATTTGGTAGAAGGGGTTCGGCGGGGCGATGGCGTACACGAGCGTGCCGTTCTCGTTCAGGTCCGGGTCCGTGGCCGATACCTGCGGTGACACCGGTTCCGCAGTCGATCCTGGTTCCCCCCCCTCCCGGCGCGCCGCTTTGTCTCGCGCACCTTGGCGCCTCGACAGCGGCTGCTCTTAATTAAACCACGGCCGTTATTTCACACTGATGCAGCGTTGAGTCCCGTTTGGGGAGAAAGGACTGGCGTTAACCATATTTTGCTAATCACATGTGCCAGATGTGGTTAATCGGTCGAGGTGAATCCCATTCATGAGGATGCAGGGTCCCGAAAGTTGGCGTGCGCGGGGAGTGGAATCGCGAGTGGGCGACGCGGGTGACGCGGGTGACGCTCGCGACGCCCACGACGCTGGCTCCAAGCGCCAAGCCCTTGTCCTGCCGATATGTATTCTTGGCCGGCACAACTGCGTATTTTTTGGTTGTATATCGTGTTCGATTTTAAGCAATACCTTTGAGGACATGTAATGTGTGAGATAATTCATAGTCAAACAGATTAATGCACTAACGAATGGATATAAATTCAATTAAAGTGGCTGATCGCGTAATTGATTCAGTCAACAGAGCAATAAAATGATAATTAGCTAATGAAGACTCATGGAATATCAGCGACACGTGCGGCCAGTTTAAGTGGTTGTACAGAGAACTGACGAGAATGACCGAGCCTCAAATCGATAACCAGCGTTCTCTCCTGAATATTAAACTCAACTGCAGCAAATCTGGGAAAAAAAGCATTTGGCCACATGCAGTGGTCATTAAATATCTTTCCCCTGCTGAGTTGCTAAGCGCAAAGTGATTTTCTGCTCAAGTGAGCGTAGAGGTGGTGTGCATCTCCTGTTTACAACCCTCAGCCGGTGGTGGAAATTCCACGTTCCTATCGTGGGAGTGAGTTTATCCTTAGAATTTTAACTGTCGTGACACAGTGGTGCTGATTTTTTTAAATAATAATAATCTATATTTATAACGCACAAATATTCATGCAATGTCGAAGGTATTGATTCGAAGAGAGAATGACTCTGAGGCGCGAGGAAACCGCAGAGAGGCGCAGGAGACAGCCAGGTGGTTTGCCGGCGCCAACATATTACCACGCACTGCATCCTATATATTAGGACGTTATGGGCAAATTAATTAATGAGTGTTTTTTTTTTATTGTGGGAGGAAACCGGAGAACCCGGGCGAAACCCACGCAGGAGAACACACAATCTCCACACAGTAAATACGCCGGAGGCGGGAATCGATCCGCCTCGGGCAAGACCATTCCTTCTGTGAGGCGCAGATGTTACCACTGCCTCAACCTGCCCACAACGGACGATGAACTGAGTCAACCCCCAACTGGGATTTGAGCGTCGTGGCCCACTTGCTGCGCCACTCTGCAAGCGGGGTGGAATTCTATGCCCGGGGGGGGGGAAGTGACTGCAGGAGATGGGAGAGAGGCCCTGTCGCGTGACCTTTGCCCCAATGCGGGCAGCGTGGCGGTGCCCACCGTGAAGATGTCGGTGCCGCCCGGCGTGTTCTCCACGATGGTGACGGAGTAGGGCAGGTCCCTCCACGCGGGGTCGTTGTCGTTCACGTCCAGAAGGGTGATGTTCACCTGCCGCACGAGGTTCAGCCAGAGGCACCCGCGTGGATGCCGGCACATTATGTGAACCACACCGAAGGCGATGCTAACGCGTTCGTAGGGCGGCAGGGTGGTGGCGCGGTGGCAACACACTCGTGCCTGACGGCAAAAAGCCCCTGGGTTCGATTCTCGGTTTGGGTGCATTTCTCTATGGAGATTACTTGTTCTCCCTTCGTTCTGCATGGGATTCCTCCGGGTTCCCTGGTTTGCTCTCAATATATATATAACCACGTACAATGTACCTGATATTGGCCAAATATACCAATGCTGAAAAATTCCTTGCAAATGGCTCAATATGGATCACACATGGCAACAATAGCACCCTTTCGCATAAACTTGACAGGACCATTCTGAAAAATACGTCTTTAGGCTCGTGCGGATTTTCTAGGTAAACAATCGTAATATAATAATAATGTGTTTTTCTATACTAAAATGTAATTGATAAACATAAATCTCCACCGAATAGATAAAACGTTGCATCGTTCCGTGGGCCCAATATTAAAATTGTAAAAGCACACAGCCTGATTTTACCATCACCCATAAACATAGGACATGTGCGACTGAAGCATAAGACAAGGCCCATCGTCTCAATCTGCCGCGCTGATGATTTACTCAGGTTATTTCCTGTGGCTAGGTTGCAGGTTTGTAATTTGGTTAAGCACACACTGCAGATACAGTATCCGACTGGGCCACCAGCTAATTGTGAATTTTCCAATTTAAGCATTTCTGCATTTGGCCCCACTCTCACCTTTAATAATATGGCATGTGGTTGAAGTGTGCCACAGCCCGATGCCGGTTGAACGACGATTAAACGGCGTGCGGTGCGGTGAGCCAGAGCGGCTGTGTGCGAGCACGGACGTACGGTGGCAATGCCGGTCTTCTGATCGTTGCCATCCCCTCCGTCCACGGCCCGCACGATCAGGATGTACTGCGACACGGTCTCGCGGTCCAGTAGCGTGGTGGTGGTGATGTCTCCTGTGGGGACACACGGTGGTTACCCAGTGGTTAGTGCACTGGGCTACAAATCTGGCGATCCGAGTTTGAATCCCGCTCACGGCCAACACCAGTGACGATTTTCTGAACCGGTCCTGGGCTTCCCCTAGGTCGACTCAGCCTCAAATGAGTACCTAGTGCAGTGTGTAAACATTGCCACTAGGGCAATGTTTGCATTTCCCTAGTGGTGCTGGTCACCCACGCCCTCGTGTGCCGTGTCGACCTTCATAGGTGCTCGCTAACGGCACTTGCCCCTACAGTCTGTTAAGGCTACACGGGGGATCTTTGTCTTTCTTTGGGGACACACGGCGGCTCTGATACGTGTGCAGACGTCGCGTCGGTCAGGCGCGTAAACTTTTCCCGGCCCGCAATGCAATCAGTAAGCAATATGGTAACTATTTTCCGGTTTCACATTTGGCTTAGTAATTTGCACTAATTAGATTTTATTTTCCCAGGACACCGTGCGGTCTAATTACGAAGGATGTAACAGCTCATTGATTCATTGATTAAAAGGGATTCAAACCAATGGGAAACCGGTAAACAGTTTCCGTGTTGTCGGGGCTCACAACACACGCAGCGCACGGTGCGCGTAGGTAGTGGTCATTTATTATGTTTGCACATTGTAAGTACATGCAATGTATGCTAATGTTACATTTATGATATTAGACCCAGATATTTTACAACTCGAAATAAACTGTGACCACAAATGGCCAGCGGATGTTTGTGGCTGGCCTGAGGCCTTCAGAATCCACAGACTGGCAAATAGTTCACGTTTGAAGTTTTAACATCTATGTGAGAATGAGGACCCAAGATTAGAGGGCAAAAATACTTGATTAATGTTATTTAACAGGGTAGAGAAAATGATAAATAACCTACAGCAAAGCCGAGCGTTAGATTTGAAGGTGGTAAATTAAATTGTGCATGGGCTTCAGTTTAATTTGTAAATTACAGATTCGTACTGACGTAGGTTTTCACGGCTCGATGCACGACGGTCGCTTTTCAAAGCCGTTCATTCGGGACGGCGCTCGACACGGCTATCCCGAAAGAACAGCTGAAAAGCAACCGTCATTCAAAGATTTATCTTAAACAACGCACCGGCCAAGTAGTAAAGAAAACGTTCAATTAGCGTGAGGAGTAAAAACGGACATTCACTCGTGATGGGAACGGGGCGGCAGCAGCTGGGCCCCATGCGGCGAGCGCGGCGTTTGGCGAGCGGGGCACCGCGACCGCGACGCCGCCGCCATCGTGAGGGGCGGTTACCGGGGACGACTCACGAGCGACTACGGGATCAACTCGTCCTCACACTCGCTGGAAACGACGAGCAACTCATCAGGCAGAATTGTGCGTGCAGGCTCGTAACAGGCTTCGTGTTGTTTCAGCCATTTTAAATGTTTAGCAATTTTAACGGCGTTGTATTAAAAAAAAATGTTTGATTTATTTTTGTCACTTATGCGCAATGCTGTGTGTAAATGTTTTTTTGTTTTTTGTTTGGTCTTCTTCTTCTTTGCGATTCTTCGAAGCACGATGGTCAGCCTCTGGACATCGTTGTCTTTCAGCTCGGCTTCGAAGTGTTTGGTAGAATTCGCAGGCAATACCAAGTATTACCTGACAGGGATCGCGACGTGAACGCTTCTACCTTGACCCCCTTTTGTTTGGTTAATTTGTTATTTTTTCTTTTTTTTTTCTTTTTGTCAATTCGCGTGTTTGTTGTGTGGCAGGAATCCTGTAAAGAGCTTGCAAGCTCACTGCCATAATAATAAACCTCTATCTATCTAATAATATGTACCAATCATAATAATAATACTACAGCCGGTAGCAAAGGGTTTGTGACCATAGGCTCAACCCTCCCATTATTCCTTGCATGTTACGTGACACGTCACACAGCCTGGTTGGAGCCATCAGCTGATCGCTGTGGGCAAGTAATAACTGATTCCTTGTACAGTCACAATGTGGTTATATGATTCATTCAGCCATCGTCCCTTTTCTCGTCTTACGAGTGCCGTCTTGTTGCTCTGTCTCGTGCACATCATCAGCCTGAAGCCAGCCAGGTGGCTCCGTAATAGGCCACGCTGCTCGACATTGGAAGAATGCGAGTTCAATTCCTGACTGGGGGGTCGACTCAGCCCATTATCCCTCTGAGATGAATATAATGAGCATCACAGGAACTCACTTTGATCATGAAGCACGCATTTGTATATACGTTGTATAAACCGTAAGCATCAGATTGTTGCGTTTCACTATTCGATGCGTCTACCGTGAGTGTGAGAGACTCCACTGTAATCGCACGACCAGCGAGTCGCTGGGCTGCGAGCGAGCCCGACTGACCGGAGCGAGCGTTGATGCGGAACTGTGTGGAGCCCTCCAGGGAGTAGATGAGAGACAGCTGCCCGTACTCCGGAGACTGGTCCCCGTCTGTGGCATTCACGTACAGCACTGTGGCACCTGCGCACAGGGAAGGGGTGGTGGGAGGGAGGTTTCCAAACGAAATGCCGCATTGACGACCTTTCACCAATTACATTCGCAGTGCAAATTAATGTTCGTGTAATGATATACGTTTTCATGCACCAGGTCTTTGTACTATGCAAGGAAACTGGAGAACCCGGCAAAAACCCATGTGGACATGGGGATAACATGCAAACTCCACAGAGAAAGGCACCCGAGCTGGGAATCGAACCCGAGGCCTTCTTCGTGTGAGGCAGCAGCGCTACTTATTGTAACACTGTACCGCCCCGTTACATATTTTTGCATTTTTAGGAGAATAATTATGTTTAATAAAAGATTCTCATCTTACCTGCCAAAATATTTTCTGGAATAGCGATGCTGTAGGAATTCCGATCAAAAATGGGACTGTTGTCATTTTCATCCTGAGAAAGAGAGAAACCACAATGAAAACATTGGCATTATTGGCTGAAATATGACGTGGCCATTGTCGTTACCACTGCCAAAAGCTGAAAAACCCCGTAAAATTACTGATGTTTAAATTAGTGGGAGAGAGGGAGAGTGCTCGACACGGCAATCCCGAAAAATCTCCAAAATGAAATCGTTAAAATAAACAAACATACTTTAATCGGCTTTATACTTTAGTCCGTATTTTGTGAGATGCTTTAGAAATGCCAGATCATTTGGGTGACGTACGGAACAGTAACCGGAGGACACAGCTGGAGGCGCGGAGAGATTTTGTGGTAATGACCCGCAACGCAAGTTGAGATTGTAGGGCTTTGTATCGATGCAAGGGAGGCCGTTGGAAGTGATCAATCATGTTTTGGAGAATCAAGTGAGCGTAATGGAGTATGCGTTCTCGGGTCAATGTGGCAGATGCCTCCGATACGTGGGTGCCGCCCTCCTGTGCGGCACACTCCAGATATTTTGCTTGCAAGGATTTATGATGCTGTAAAGAACGAAATAACGTTTCCGGATGACATCAGTGATACATTGCGGCGACGCCAGTAATACAATTATTTCTTTTTTCGCCAAACACGACGCCTAACACAGAGCAGGGCCTTGCCCATGCTGAACCACAGACAACAGCATCTGAACGAAGGTATCAGCAAGTCTGATTCATGGCATCACATTAACTCGTAGAGTCGTAGCGTCTGCCACAATAAAGGGGCACCCTGGTGTGCACTCCGCCATGGCAAACAATCTCATTTCGAGAGCTGCTGAGTGCAAATAAAAAAATCATCCTTCGTGGCTTTCGTTCCTTTTCATGATTTCTCCTTGGTCCCCGCTGCATTCCGACCAAGCTCCAGGCGTGACCGTGTCTCGACGTAAAGGATGCGTTCGGAACGCCCGCAGAGTCGTGCGGCAGTTCGGAGAATGGCCGATGGAAGCAGATTTCACGTAACAAATTCTGAGAACTTTCTTTTTGGCCAAAATATTTTTTTTTTTAAACATAATGGGGTTTTGTGTAGCCATTGCTGACCAGACCGAGACCATTAACTCACTACAACTAAGACCCCGGTTTTGTGGTGAATAGGTGATTTGTACCTGGAGTCGAACCAGATTGTCAGTGGTGCCTGGTCAGTGCTTTGATCTCTATCGTATTAGTGCACGGTGCTCAGCTAAATAAAGGTTGAGAGATGACAGCGGTCGCTGGGAATCCCAAAAGGGGGGATGGGGAACCGTTGCTCTATGCACTTAGGACATTGTCTTATGTCGCTGAGAAAATATAAATGAATGGGGATATAAAGTCAGCGTGTCCATTTGGGGCAGGCTGCTCGGCGCCGAGGGACCGTGCGCTAATGAATAGAAAATGAATGCAATTTGATCGCGGCGACAATTTAATCTGCACGACAGTTGTTCACCGGCGCTCCGTCTCGTGACGCTGTCGTTTTCGTTCGATGGGAAGGGGGTGGCCACTTTGCTCGTTGCTACAACAAACACCTTATTCCTCCACGGGGGTGGAAGGGGGGNNCACCCAGCCACATTTGCCTCCACGGTGCTGATGTTTATACACCACACCGGGTGCTCATTTAAGGTTGAATCGACTTAGGAAAGGCCACTTAAAATATTCGCCACTGTTATTGGGTGGTGAGCGGAAATTCGGGTCGACGGGTTCGTAGCGTAGTGCGCTAACCACTGCGCCGCCGCTCCTCTAGACACACAGACGCACAACACACACGAAGCGTGCAGCACTTGCAGACGCGTGGGTGTACACAAGATCCCCCGTAGAGCCTTAACAGACTGTAGGGTCAAGTGCTGTGAGCGAGCACCTATGAAGGTCAACACGACAGATGAAGAGGTGGGTGACCAGCACCACACCCGGCCGCCTTTGTTTCTCTATTGACAATGTTTACACACAGCACTAGGTACTCATTTAAGGCTGAGTCGACCTAGGGGAGTCCCAGGACCGGTTCATAAAATCGACGAGCGGGATTCGAACTCGGGTCGCCAGGTTTGAAGCCCAGCGTGCTAAGCACTGGGCCACCGCACACACTCACGCACACACGTGCGTGCGCAGACTGTGAATTGCCGACTCGAGGCAGAAACCCTTTAACTTTGGAGCAAAACCAATTACCTACAATGCTTGTATTAAGCAGAGTAAGTGTAATGTGTTTGCACGGACACAGGTATGCGCGCATTTATCTGTAACAAGTAATCTAATTGCTTAACTATATAAAGGTACGAATCACATTGTGTGTGTATTAACACGGGGCTCGTGCCTGTATATAAATCAGGCAAGAAACCCAACAAGTTACAGAGCTTAATCATCGTTGTACACCTGTTGCACGTGCGTGTGAAGAGTGTCAAATGCAGATATGGAAATTCTCCGTCACGAGGAGGCACGAAATAACGGAGCGGCGACTTCCGCGCTCGCTTCGTGAAACGATCCCCCACGAGCGTTTGTTCCGGCATTATCGGAGCACCCGAAATAGTGAGGTAAATACCAGCACCTCCTTTTGCTCACTCTCTTCTCTGCGGCACGGCTTCCACCGCTGATATACAAATGTGTCATTTGTAGTGGCACCACCAAACTATAACAAGGTAGACGTAATGGTAATGAATGCAGAGTGAATACTCTGTTTAAAGCCATCGAGGTGGCATTGTTGATTTAAGAAGACCGTGGCAAAGGCAGGCCCCGGAGCCCCGGAGTGACAGCCGCTGTCTGCCCCAGCATACGGGTTACATCCTCTCTGTCTCATTTGCGTCACCCTGATGAAAGTACACAACAGAATCACGAGTATAGAACAACCCCCCATAAATTCTACGAGGAAGAAATAGGTGTGTGTATTGGCTAACATATTGATATTACTGCCGATTATCCTCAAGGGTCTGTGATCCTGCATGTCCGTTTCGTCTCCCTCTTGGGTTAAGACAGGTCCCTCTACCAGTGGTCACATGGTCATGAATTAGACTCTCGAAAACGCAAGTGAACCACGTGCAGGAGCGAGATGATTGTTTACATTGCAGGGCCATGAGAGATGGTGACAGTTTAGGGAAACCTTTCTCCAATAAGCGGAGAGAACACGGCTGATAGATTTTTATGAAGATCTTGTCTAGGATTTGGATCTTTGAAAATGTGCACCGGTTACTGTAATGCACCTTTCAAAAATTGATGGACAGGTAATTTAGAGTTCAGACGATTCGATTTCCTCTCAGTCGGATAACGGGACAGCTCAGGGATGCTGCTCAACACAGGGTAGCATCATCTTAGTCATGCATATTTTATCACTGTGTTAGGGCTGTTCTGAAATTAAATTATAGATCGGGGTTAACAGACACTTCGCGAACGTTCACGTGATAAATTGCCGGCTATCTGTTCCACTCGACGGCTTCGCAAAAGCTGTCCGAACGGTTGAATCGTTTCAAAATGCTCCTGCTACGCCGCGCGGCGTTACACGCAAACGCAGCGCGCTCCCACGGAGTGACCGCGATTCCTTCTTAACTGATCACTATGCTGTTTGTTATACATGCAATATGTACATCCAAGGACAGTCAAGTAAAGCAAAGCTGGCAGTACACTAAATATTGTGAATGATGGAGGGGGGGGGGCGCGCTGGTGCCACCAAATCATGATAATGTGCCATCTGGATGATGGGACCATAATGGGCTGGAATATCTCATCACAGCCAAGGTGCGTGCACATACGACGGATATTTTTAAAGGAACCGTGTTCTGATGGCAACACTGCGGCGGTGCACATTTCAAGGTGCATTTCTTGTCGGTGATCTTAAAATATCAGCCCCAATCAAACGGCACACCGCACCAACATTTATTAAGTACTGCGCCTTTTTCAATCAACTGCTAGATGAAGGCCTCCCCATACGTTGTCAGTCATGGCGGTATTTTGACCAAACTTCACGTTACTGGATTGTGAACTGAGAGGCCCTTCACCGGTTCAGAAACCACCCACCACTGACGTTAGCTGTGACTGGAATTGAACTCAGGTCGCCAGATTAGGAGAGCATTGTGTGAACCCTTGGAGTCACCAGTCAAACTTAAATTTCATATGGA
The DNA here is from genome assembly GCA_036362915.1 of Geotria australis. Taxonomy (NCBI): domain Eukaryota; kingdom Metazoa; phylum Chordata; class Hyperoartia; order Petromyzontiformes; family Geotriidae; genus Geotria; species Geotria australis. Next base: position 6,312,803 of record JAZEWU010000002.1, read on the forward strand.
GGCCTAAAATGTGTAAACGACCCAACAAACTCTATATTGATATCCCATGGCTACCACAGCAAATGTTTTTAACCTAGAAACGATCTATTGACCTATATTGATATAGAACCGTAAATATGATACATGTTACACTGATTCAAGTCCAAGTGATTTATCTCTCAAACCAGCATTTTGGCTGTGCTCATCTTCTGTTCACAGCCAGGAGCCAGTGGTAGAAAAGCCACATTCTTATGGCAAGGGTGAGTCTATCCATAGGACAACCACTGTTGACTTCCCCACAAAGCGGTAATTATTTTAACAATCCCTGGACAAATGATGGGTGGAATCAACCCCCCAATCAGGATTTGAACTCACACCCTTCCGACTGTGAGGCGTTCTTCCTCCTGCTGAGCTGCCTGGCCTCACTGCACTACCTATACTGTATATTTATGCGGTGTTCGTGCATGTGAATGCTTTCTAAATTCTTCTCATCAACATTCCAAACATCTGGCTGCAGTGTGGCACACAGGCCACGTATTTCACAAATGAGCATGTGATTAACGTATTATTTTCACTTTTATGAATTTGCTTTCCAGAAAAGCAATTAGATGATTAACTACGGCTGAACTGCACTGCTGATTTGCATAATAATTTGCATTTAATCTGCACATTTCATTGGTGACAAAAGGGACCTGCTGGGTTGGTTCGTGTTTCACTTGTGCTATTTCCCAAAATTCTGAGAGCATCGCCACCCACTTACAAACTTCCCCTCCTCTTCCAACACATTTCTGAGAAGCGGAAATCGTCCAATTTGCAAGACAACTGTACTCATTTATTTATACAACATGTTAAAGAAAACCAGCACCTGATTCAACACCAAGATGTAGTGGTTCATCAGCACAAGGGCCTTTGGAGCCAGTTGTTTCCAGTAGCATTTGTTTATACAAAAGCGCCATACGGGTTTCTGCTTTCCGAGTCTCATCAGCAGCGTTCGGTAGCATGTACGGCTGATTGAACAAATGCTGTTGGGTTCTCTGATGAACATCATGGATCTAAGCCGGTGGAGTCATGCAAATAAATACAAAACATACACAAAGCACACACTGCTGTGTCTAACAGAAGAAGCCTTTTTTGTTTGTAAATGCCAGAACGACTTTGTGCTTGAATTGTCAATCTTGTATTAACAACACGAACGCGATATGACTACAACGTACAACTTAAAGGAGACAAACATACGGTAGTAGGTGAAATTGGACTGCATCGGCTACCGAAGCTCGTGAAATTAAACGGTATCTGACAAGACACCAACTCGACCGCTTTCTTCCATAAATGATGAGAGAAACTCATCGGACAAGAGCAGTTGGCGCGGGATTTCAACGGCTAACATTAACAACAACGCGCGCAAGAGAAGATTTAGAGAGATGGAAAAACGTACAAAGACTTCCACGATGGCGGTGACGGTGCTGTTGAGGGGGGGCGAACCGCCGTCCATCGCCATGATGGTCAGGCTGATGGTGCCCCCGGGGATCTTCTCGTAGTCGAGGGCGCGTGCCAGCGTGACCACTGCGGGACACGACGCGGGAAGAGAGGAGACGCGAGCGTGACTGCTTGCTGGAACGCCGCGGTGCGCGAGGTGACCGGCACAGAGTGTGTGTGTGTCGTTGATTTAGCCGCGCGCCGCTGGATGAGTCCCAACGGGTCAAAAGCGGTCCAGTTTTCCAACCGATAGAAATCACATCACGCAAAGCTGTGCTGCTGCTGCTCCTCACAAACAACAGGCGGGCATCACGCCTTGCATGTGACCACCATATTGCACGTAGAATGCTCTTAGCCTTGTCTAGACCACCAGCCCAAAAGATAGCTGAATTTGTAGCAATTTATTGAAGAGACTACCAAACCAAAATAATTCAAATGTAGCGGTCCCAACAGGCAGGAGTAAACCCCTAGTGGATACCAGAAGGCCCACAGGCTCATGGACCAAAATGTTCATTGATTGTATTTGTTGTTGACGAGGTCAAAGAGTCATCTCTCTGTTTACCTATTAGAACAGACAGAATTGGCTGGAGGCAGTCCAACGGCCGTGTTGTATTAATCAAAAGCAGAATTACATTATTATCGTTAAATATAGGCTCCGGCTTACCGCAACACTGTATAGGATTAAGCGCATTCTGGTAATGGATGGAGGGTGGATGGATGTTTACCCAGGAATGCCTCTGAGTCTTAAGACTCTTAATGTCGAGGGTTCACTTAAGTTTTCACAGTAGGGGGGAAACGATTGCTTTGTGTTTCATAATTAAGTAAAATTCATGTAAAGTAATATTTCAAATTTGGCCTTATGTAACAGTCCCTGCACAGCAATCGCTGTAGCTTTATTGCGCTTGCCACGGGCCTGAGATCAGGTTTGCACTGATCAAAAACAGTAGCCTGGCGCGGCAGCATGGCCGGGGAGACCGTGGCTCCTGCGCCGAGTCGCCTCTGAGAGTTAATAACGCGGCTCCCGTGCACGCCGCGGTGAGTTTTGCGCTCTTGGCCAGCTCACCGACGACGATTATACAGAGAATTGAGGCTTTTACTTAATTTTGCCATAACCGGTTCTGAGAGCATTCAATTGAAAATCTACCCAATGGAGTGCAAGACATACTTTCCACCAAAGAGTGTGGATAATGTGGAACGTCTAGACACGTGATGGAGAGGCCCGATAAGGGAAAGTAATCACCTGATTTCAGACTTCCTCTCTTTGCGATGTCAATTTGTTTTGCAGTTAAAGGCGCACGAAGAGCATTTTCATTGCCGATTAAAACAAAACTTTAACCCGTAATAGATGAATGTTTCATATGCAAGTGAACAAAAAAAAATCAAGCCATAAGGAAATGGCTCTCATGGCATAAAGGACGGAGAAATCTCGTAGAGGGATAGTCAGGTAGTCCCGTGTTGACACGGGCAGACAAAAGAACCCAAACGCGGATACGCGACAAGCTTGTTAACATTCATATCCTGCACCCACTGCCTTCGTTTCATTTAATTTTGAACCTTTGCACTCCTGTCATCTATCAACGTCTGAACGAATATGTCGAAAACCCCACGGCGTGTGATCAGATTTCGGAGCTAACGCACACTCGCGAGTGCAGCAGCGTCACCTCACCTGGTCTGTGTTCTGGCACTGTGAGATGTGTTAAGACGTCATCTGTAAATAAACTCTAACATCTTACATAACAATTACTGAAAGGCTTGTTGCATTGCCCTGAAATGTGAAATACAGTAAAATGCATTGTAATGATTTCATACGTTGGTTAATTGCATTCTTTTTTCATTATTATTATTTTTCCCATAGAGGAATTGTGCGCATGATGCTCCCTGTTCGGAATTTTGACAAAACGATCATGAGCCCCCAGGAGCTGGCCATTTCTGTCATTCCTAAAATGTGATTCACAAGTAAATTTTGAGATAGGCCTCATAATGACCTGGCCACATTTTTGTAATAGGACCCTCCACTGCCCAACACAGCCAAACACATTAAATCGTCACGTGGCAAGCAAAGTGTTAAACACACCATTTATTATTGCTTGCGCTCACAGCGAAGCTGGGGAACAATTCTCACAACCAAACGTGGTAATCGTAGGGTATTAACGACATAAACTTGACCAGACCATTGTGTGGCCTAACCAAAAAAAAATTACTTCTGAATCGTAACATTAGCTACGGAAACCGACGTCGTTAACCGAAATGTGGGGTGAAGTCGTGTGGCGCTGCGCACGGGGATGCCGCGAGCGTCTCGGTGCCATCGCCGCGTCGAGCGGGAGCACTCACCGCCATAGCCGCCGGACACGCCGATGCTGAAGAAGGAGGAGAAGGCGGAGGTGGCCAGGATGCTGTACGTGATCTGGTTGTTTGGTGGGGAGTCCTCGTCCGTCGCCTGGCGCGTCGCACCAATGACACGAATTAGCAACGGTGCTGCGTACAATGTAATGGCAAATACGATTTGTAATACGCACATATGCAATTAATCCCGAAAGTATTAATTTAAAGGAGAAAACGACTCGGAGGCGCGAGGAAACCGCGGAGAGGTGGGGACGGAGAAAGGCAGCGATGCGGTTAGCTGGCGCCAACATTTTCTAGACAGAGCGTCCTACATGTAATGATGAACACTGGGGAGAACGTGGATGAATCCTGTGATGGAAATCATGACCAGAGTATACTCGCATCACAAAGTGGCACAAAGTTGTTATTGTGACTCCCATCCACACCATGTCGGCTCCAGTAACTAAGGCTCTCTGTCGTAGCCCACAGTCAACCTTCACTCATTGGCTGGATGCCAATTCTCTTGTGATGCCCCCATGGCCTGTAACTCCCTTCCCAAAGTGATGTTTATTCCCTACCCGTATGTAAGTTCGGGCTCAAGGCCTTTCTCCTCTGCACAGGACTGGCTGCCTCTCTCCATCTAAAACAAATATGCCCACTGCTTCTGTACAGTTTCTGCAGATGCAATTGCATTTAGGCGCTATATAATCCAATTTTGATTTCATGTCATTGTCGATAAAATATAGTTTAAGTTTCTCCACTGGTGATGACATTGTGTTTCAGAGTCGACTGAGGCTGCGGGTGGAAAGCATTGTCTGCTCCCTCCTCACGTCTCCTCTGGGTCAAGTTGAGTTACATTTGAAGGCTGATGATGCACACTGCATATTGTGCAGTGCACCACAGTCGGGGCTGTTAATACTGCATTCGTATGTGCGTCTATATGCAGGGCCGGGCCGGCATTAATATAAAGCAATGGGAATCTGAGATTGAAATGCATGCTTCATCTGGCAGAAGGCAAGGCTGAAAACTTTCACCATCTTTTCGGAATAGTTTAAGAAATGTAAATGCGGATAAAAACAGCCATAGTCCTCCGGTTCCTCCCAGCCTTGCTTAACCCTCGCGTATCCCCGTCGACTCCGCGACACGGTCCAGATTCTACCGGTCGCTCGATGCGAATCCATTGGAGAAAATGAATAATATTTCACATCATCACTTTATCATTGAGAATATATTTTACGAAGAGCTATTCAGGTGCACATCTCTGATTTATCGGTGTATACGTTATCAGGAACTGAGTGCCCTTAGATTTGACTTCAATTAAAAGTTGTAGAAATATAGCAGCTTTAAGATTGTCGGACAGGTACATATATTTGCAATTTTATTGTTTCCCGCTTAGTGCGCTATCTGCTAGCACAGCGAGTCGAGTAAGGATTGTGTGAGAATGAGGAGGAGGTGGGTTAGGATCAATCAATAACCCTGTAATTGCTCGCCCTGCCTATAGCACGGTGGCTTAATTACACATAATTATAGCCTATTAGCCAAAAGATCAAATTATATAAACGGTACAGTCATGCGCCGCTTAACGTCCACAATACGTTGTGTGAAATAGGACGTTACGTGATTTGGACGTTGTGCGAACACCATATTATATACTTAGCTAAGCTCTATGGCATACTGTAGTGTACCTGTATCGACCAAATAACCAAGATACTGTACACATACAGTACTGTATTCCAGGTAATGTATCTGGCAAGGTAATATATGGGTTAAGTAGGTTAATACTGTAGAATACTGTATACATAAGATAATAATACATTGTAAATATACACTACTGTATACATAGGCTAATATGTAATCTGTGAATTTAACTCGAAGACTTTATATGTAATCTGAATACATGATTACTATGTAATCTGTACTTAACACAATTTGAGCTTGCAGGGCTAAGTAGTGTTGGGTGAGTCTGGAGGCTGTTGCTGGTACAGTTCTGTATTGTACAAGATACTGAACTTACACTAAATTACTGGATGTACACTATAATACAATATAAACTAAGCTTAGGCTACTTTGTAAACGTTTTTATATTTACACTTTTAAATTTTTTCATTTCATTTTATATTTTTTTAAATCACTTACAAATGTTTTATGTAAACACTTTCTTAACTCTATTATAACCCTATGGGACCACGGACGTATATGCGGTCGGACGTTGCCCGAACGGACGTTATGCGGCGCATGACTGTATATATCTTTTGTTGTAGAAATCTTCTATCCATATGCCATTTGTTTTCCTTTCGTTGCGGTATGTTTAAAGAAAGAAACAAAACAAAAACAACGCAGGGCACGATGTGGCTTTACTTGATTTTTACAAAGGGCATCGGCGTCCGTGTATTAATAGCCAATTACCCGGGGGCGTTATTAAAAATGTAGTTGCATAACAAGATCCTGTTCATAATTTAATGAGTTTCATCGTTCAGAGCCAAATGCCAATGCTCTTTAATTGCGCTACATTAGAGGTCTCCTGAAATGTATCCCAGGGCTCACTCATAATTTACTCACTAAGTGGCAGAAGGAGTCGGCTCTTACAATCACGTGAATGAAATGAGCCAGTGGAGGAT